>PVIW01005674.1:0-101717 GCA_004026585.1 Noctilio leporinus
TGGGGTGGGGGGTGGGAATGAGATAAATGTAACAACAATAAAGCATAAAAATTCCAGTGGGGAAACAAGAGTCTTCAGGTCAAGCCCTGGCTGGTGGCTCAGTGGATAAGTGCCGGCCTGTGAATCCAAAGATCGCTGGTTCCATTCCCAGCCAGGGCACATACCAGGTTGCAAGCCAGGTCTCCAGCCAGGTCAATAGCTGGAGGCACGTGAAAGGCAACCAACCATACATTGATGTCTCTCTCCCTCCCTCCCCCTCTAAATATAAAATCTTTTATAAAAAATGGTGAGGAAAAAATCTTCATGTCAATAAGCACTGAAAACTGGGAGATGAAACCTAGAGATTTCATTATATTATTGTGTTCACTTCTGTATGTTTAAAAATTTTCCTTAACAAATGTTTTTAAAGTATGCTACATAGAATCTGTCACAAGCCAAGTATAGTATCAGATCTTTGTATGCATGGCAATGCTGAAATCTTTACAGATGAAATAATACAATGTGTGAGGGTTTTGAGATTGAGAGAGAAGCTGGGACACAAAAATGAAACACAACTGGTCATAAACTGATCATTCTTGAAGCTGAGTGATGGGTACATGGAGATTCATGACACTATTACATATACTTTTAATGTTTGAGATTCTCCATAATAAAAAGTGAAAAAAACAAAACCCAAAAACTTGGTAAATCAAAATTTCTTTTTAGTAGAATACTTCATTTTACCATAGTTTTAAAACCTGAAAGCTCTAGGAGCATGACTCCTAACCTGTTTTTTGTCAGCACAGCCTCAGAATCATGACCTAGAGTCAATCCCTTAACTACAGCACTGACATTGGCTTCCTTCAACTGCTCTGCAATAGTTTGCGAAGAATGGTGACTAACCACAATCAGCACGTGGCATTTAAGAAGTAAACTGTTGCTTTTAAAAAGCATTTGCTTCCTTGTATTTTAAAGCAATACAGAAGGGATTGCCTCCAGGGAGCAAGAAGGGCACAGGGAGAAGGGCTATGAATTCAGACTTATAAATTCTGATTAAGTATACAAACATTAAGTTTAGAGTTGAAATCTCCAGTACATACAATTTTGTATCTTTGTCTTACTCATATCATAAGCACAAATGTCATTAAATAGGTTTCATAAACACCCATTTCAAGGGCACAATCTATGATAGTTTGCTCATTCATTTCCTTCTTATTGAGCAATCTTATTGTTATACTGACTTGTGGCACAGTGAATAAGGCACCAGCCAGTGAACCCAAACGTCGCTGGATCAATTCCCCTTCCAGGGCACATAATCAGGTTGCCAGCCAGGTCTCCAGCCAGATCATTGGCTGAGGCAGGTGAAAGGCAACCATACATTGATGTCTCTCCCTCTCCATCTTTCTCCCTACCCCTGTCTCTAAAAATTAATAATAAATAAAATCTTTAAAAATAGTAACATAAAAATAATCCTATTGCAAACATCTCTGTGAATCAACATTTCCCTGCAGACACACAGGAAAAATGCCATATGAAGATGAAGGCAGAGTGGGATGATGCTTCTACAATACAAACACCAAAGATTGCCAGCAAACCACCAGAAGCAAGCAAAGAGGTATGAAACAGATTCTCCCTCACAGGACCCAGGAAGGAACCAATATACCAACACCTTAATCTCAGATAGTTGCCACCTAGAACTATGAGCCAATGTTTACTGGCTCAAAGTTTTTGTTGTTTAATCCCTCCACCAAAAAAAAAAAAAAAAAAACTTCGCCTATATTTCCAAATACTTCCTTAGGATAGTGATTTGTAGAAGGTACAAGGCATAAATACGTTAAAACTTTTATTTCTGCCTACTACATCAACAATCTGACTGGACCTATTAACTTTATATGACATAAAAATAATCACTTAAGAATTTGGTACGTACCTTTTAAAACTGTTAGGCTTGGCTGGTATGGCTCAGTGGATTGAGCACCAGCCTGCAAATCAAAGTGCCCTCAGTTGGG
This sequence comes from Noctilio leporinus, assembly GCA_004026585.1. Lineage (NCBI taxonomy): Eukaryota > Metazoa > Chordata > Mammalia > Chiroptera > Noctilionidae > Noctilio > Noctilio leporinus. Next base: position 1,989 of record PVIW01005674.1, read on the forward strand.
GGTGCACACAAGACAACTACACATTGATGTTTCCCTCTCTCCCCCTCTCTCTAGAAATAAAATCTTTAAAAAGTAAAATTATTAAAAAATGTAAATTTTATTATAAAATAGTCACTGGGATGTAAAGTACAGCATAGGGAATATAGTCAATAGTATTGTAATAACTACAAACAATGCCAGGTGAATACTTGAAATAATGGGGGGGACCACTTTGCAAAGCATATGACTGTCTAGTCACTATGCTGTACACCTGAAATACAAAATAATATTGGCCCTAGCTATTGTGTCTCAGCGGATTGAGCACTGGCCTGTGAACCAAAGGGTCAGAGGTTCAAGTCCCAGTCAGGGCATATGCCTGGGTTGTAGGCTGGGTCCCTGGTTGGGGCATGTGAGAGACAGCCACACATTGCTGTTTCTCTCCCTCTCTCTTTCCCTTCCCCTCTCTCTAAAAATAAAATCTTAAAATAATAATACTGAATGTAAACTGTAAATAATAAAAAATTTTAAATGTATATAAAAGCACACAATTTTTATTCCAACCAAATAGGTTTTGCAAGTTTCCTTTTTATCTTTTTCACATCTTCTATGATCTAGAGCTGTAGAGTATTTCACTGTATTTTAACACAACTATTTTAACATTTTCACCAATTTAAAATGACACAATAAACATCTTACGTGTCCTCATACATAGGCAAACACTCTTCTAGGACCACTTCTTACAAATTGCTTAGAAGTGACTCAAAGTCTAATAAATATTTAACATTTGTAAAAAAGGCTGATGAGTTCTTATGGAAGATCTACTGAAGCCCTGGCTGGTATGGTTCAGTGTGAAGAGCAGTAGGCCTGTGAACCAAAAGATCACTGGTTTGATTCCTGGTCAGGGCACATGCCTGGGTTATGGGCCAGTCCCCCATTTGGAGGCCTGCAAGAGGCAACCAGTGCTGTTTCTCTCATACATCTTTCTCCCTTCATTTCCCTCTCTAAAAAATAAAATCTCTTTTTTTAAGATTTTATTATTTTTAGAAAGAGGGAGAGAAATATCAATGTATGGTTGCCTTTTACCTGCCTCCAGCTACGGACCTGGCTGGAGGCCTGGCTTGCAACCTGGTTCTGTGCCCTGACTGGGAATTGAACCAGCGATCTTTGGGTTCACATCCCAGTGCCTATCCACTGACCCACTAACCAGGGCTTAAAAATAAAAATCTTAAAAAAAAAAAAGGATTTTATATATTACTTATAGAAAGAGGGGAAGGGAGAGAAGCAGAAAAGGAGAGAGACATCCATGCATGGCCACCCTTCAACTGCCCCCAGTCACAGACCCAGCTGGAGACCTGGCCTGCAGCTCGGCCATGGGGAATTGAACCAGCAACCTCTGGGTTCGCAGGCTGGCACCTTATGCACTGTGCTACCAGCCAGCATATTTATTTCAAAAATAAAATCTTTGAAAAATAAAAGGTCTATTGAAAATTAACAGAATTTTCCTTTAATCTTTAGCATCAATAATTAATAAATCAATTACAAACTTGAATTTTAACTTTTTCTTTTCTAAAATAAACGACATGGGTGTCTTAGTACCATCTAAATGCAAAGTTTTCATGTTGATCTGAATGCAACAACCTACCTATTCTGAAATAACACCTTTTATAGTAAAAATGATTTAAAATAGAATTCAAATGCCTGTAATACTTAACATATTTGGTTAAAAATTTTTAAATACTAAAAAAAGTCATACTTTTTTGTCAGCTGTCTCTGTAATACAATCTGGATTTAAAACACTCCTAAATATCCCTGATTGATCCACTGAACAGAATCTGATTCCTCTCCAGCATCACACAGTGCCGCTTCAATTAATTCTGGCAGAGAATGTCAACTTTATAGCACTTTCAGGGACTTTGGAGATAAATACTTAGCTTACTTCAAAGTATCACTGCCAACAAAGAAGAGATTCTACCAAAACATTTGATGAGCTACACCAATATGTTATTAAGAAACATCAAAAAGAAAAAAAAGAAATATCAGAATAAATCATGAATTAGTAATGGTTCATAACTTGTGAAAATGAAATGTCAGCCATCTCCCAACAATGATAATCGCACTGCAGTCTCAACCTCAATATGCACCCATGGGAACTACAGATTCCAAGCCTGGGACTTGGACAACTCCTGAGCTACATGGCAGGTTAGGAGCCAAATGCCAACAAGCAGGTTATCAGGAAGCAGCAGCAAGTCAGAGGAAGCAAGAGTGGGTCCACTGACCACATCTGGCCTAAAAGCTCTTAATGTGTTCTGCTCATCAAAATAGCAATGTTATCAACAAAATCACAACTAGCCTCTGATAAATCTATTTGTTCATTCCGAATGGATGTTCTTCGAATAATACAAGTGACCTCAACAGATTACTCACGTGAAAAAGGGAAACTTTTCTTGTCAAGTCTCAGAGCCTTCTAAACCTCTGGAATTTTTAACAGTGAGTATGTATTACCTAACCCAAAATCATTTTTATCAAATTGAGAAAAACTTTCATTTTCTTCCTAACTTCATTAAGTAAAACTAAGGAAATGAAAGTTAACATAGCCCTGGCTGGTGGCAGAGTGGATAAGGCGCCAGCCCGCAAACCCAAAGGTTGCTGGTTCGATTCCCAGTCAGGGCACATAACCAGGTTGCAAGCAAGGTCTCCGGCCAGGTACATGGCTGTAGGCAGGTGAAAGGTAACCATACATTGATGTCCCTCTCCCTCTCTGCCTCCCTCCATTCCCCTCTCTCTAAAAATAATCAAATCAATCTTTGAAAATATTTTTAATAAAATTTTAAAAAATAAAAATACAAAATTCCACAATAATGCAAGAACCATTAAGTCAGGATAACAAGTGCATGCAGGAAAGAGAGACAGGTGGCAGGGAGGGATGGAACAGGACAATGGAATGTGCTGGTTATTTTTTTGTCTTGGCTGGCAGGTATATGGATGTTCACAGTATCCTCCCTATGCCTTTTATAAGTCAGATGTGTCATAATAAACAGAGAGTTGCAGTTACATGATGGGCTCAGCTTGGCCTGGTCACTCACCCCTGCCTGTCTCTGTCCGTGTGCTAACCAGGCCCACAGCTCTGGCACTGGGTTTTCAGCAACCAAAGCTGCTCCTAGACTTGCGCCTGGGCGCTTCACCTTCCGCAGAAAGTGGGCAGCACACTGGCTGCTCTGTGGTGAGGCCCGGCACACACTCGGTGGTGTTATCAACAAAGTCCCAAAGGAGGCCTGAGGACAGCCAACAGCTTCCATGTTTTAACCACCAATGTCTCTAATCTGATCTCTGATCTCCTCTCAGAATGCAGGGGTTGGGTAAGCTGACCTGGCACTGGGAGACAGTTCTTGTCAATAAATGATCAGTTAAAAAAAAAAAAAAGTTAACATATTGCCCTGGCTTATGTGGCTCAATGGATTGAGTACGAGTCTGGAAACCAGAGGTGTGCTGGCTCGATTCCCATCAAGGCACATGCCTGGGTTGGGGGCCAGGAGTCCGGTTGGAAGCATGAGAGAGGCAACCACACACTGATGTTTCTCTCCCTTTCTTTCTTCCCCCCTTCCTCTCTCTGCAGGAAAATAAATAAATGAAATCTTTTAAAATAAAAGTTAATATAGCTTGGTATTTTAAATTCAGGCCACTTTTATTATTAAACTAATCCTGGTACATCCAAACACTACTAATAGGTATCTATTTAAATTTTTAGAAGTAGGGTAAGTTCTATGGCATATGAAATATATCTAGAACCATTATTGTAAAAAACCTTTTAAACTATAATCGTAACACCCAGCTTGGAGCTACGTGAAACACCAGTATGAAAGGACCACAATATGTGTAACCAATCCCCTATTAATTGAGTTTCATTATACAATAGTTTTTCTTCCCACTGAAAAAAGTTGCAAGCATATTTTCTGTGTACATGTTTGCACAGACCCCTAAGACACCATCCCAGTTGTAGAGTTCTGGAAGGAGCATATTGTGGGGATCCCCATCCCACAGAGCACCCCCCACCCTCCGGATCGCGAATAGAACAAACTAACCCAGACTCAAAGTTTCTGGGGAGAGAAAAGGTGGCCACTCTCTCTAGTGGGGAGTGCAGACAATCCTCTTTCCCAACATAGCTTTTATTGGGATAAATACATGCAAAAAAAGAAGGGTGCAGGTATTTGCCATAACACAAATGTTTAGGGAGGGTAAGCTATAAAACACAGAAAGCAGTGTTTGGTCAAAGATGGACAGGCTTACCCGTACCAAAGCATTGATAAAACATAGTTCAGGATTTCTTTCTGACCTTAATTCAAACATCCACTAATTAGGATCAGAACATACACAAAGCAGAGCAGGCTTCAAGGTATACACTTCAATTCCAGGTCTGATTTTTCCCATGGAAACCTCTTTGAAGGCTTTGGCTTGTGCTGCCACCTGCTTCCCATTTACAGTTAAGGCTCAGAGGCCCACTTTCTGGGCCTGGCTTATGCAGGTGCTACAGTGTCCAAAACCACACAAAGTGGTCCTCTCCAGCAATATACTACAATATAGTGCACTGGACATGATGACAGTTCCTGGAAGACTACCCTCCTACAAACACAGCTGCTCCAGGTTACCCTTCACACTTTAGGGCAAGAACCTCCTCCACATGTTCACAGAACTGGTTATCAAACTGTTTAATATAAGCTCTTGGAAATGTTAAAATTACATTTAAGGAACTAGGGCAAGGGTGTTTACTTTTAAATGAAAAACAGCCCTGGATGGTGGCTCAATGGATAAGGTGCCAGACTGCAAACCCAAAGGTCGCTGGTTCAATTCCCCAGTCAGGGCACATAACCAGGTTGCAAGCCAGGTCTCCAGCCAGATGCCCAGCTGGAGGAAGGTGAAAGGCAACCATACATTGATTTTCTCCCTCTCTGCCTTTCTCCCTTCCCCTCCCTTTAAAAATAATAAAATCTTTTTAAAATAAATAAATAAATGAAAATGTAATTCCTGCATTGGTAAATTTTCACACAGCACAAAAAGGTATTTTGACCTGTTCTAGCCCTTTAAGACAAGAGTGTTCATAATCTCCTGGATTCCTCTAAAACTACTCTGCACACCTAGGCATGTCAACAAGCGTGAAACCACCTCCCCCACCCTTTTTAAAGACTTTATTTATTTTTAGAGAGGGAAGGGAAAGAGAAAGAGAGGGACAGAAATATCAACTGGTTGCCTCTTGCACTCTCCCAACCAAGAACCTGGTCCACAACCCAGGCATGTGCTCTGAATGGGAACTGAACGGGCGATTTTTCAGTTCAAAGGCCAGCACTCAATCCACTGAGCCACACCAGTCAGCACCATCCTCCCTTTTTGAAAAACACAATATGGAAGCATCATACCACAACTTGCTTTTCTACTTAAATCGTAGAGGTAATGTCACATCAACATAGACTAAACTATCTCAATTCTCTTTTCATAGTTATTCATCATTCCATTATAAAGAGCTGTGATCTAGCCAGTCCATTACTGAAAGAGTCTTCTTGGTTCCTGCTTTCTGCATTTGTAGTATTATAAAAATATTCTGGACCAAGTTTATCTTTGTACGTATGCAAGTGTATCAGTCGGATATACTTTCACAACTGGCACTGTTGGAATGTGTTTTCACATCTTGAGTTGCTCAAATTATCCAGGAGTTGTATCAGGATTACTCAACTCTCCATCTCTTTAGTTCTGAGTGAAGCTAAGTACCAGTCATTGGATTAGATGCCTGCAAAGCAACATCCTTTTCCATCCTTTGCCCATTTTCTATTGAGCTACCGCTACCTTTGTCAATCATGATGAATTTTATGCATAGCAGGTCCTCAAATACATTGTATGGTTCAACATCGATGAGATACTATAAGAACTTTACTTCTTTTTTTTTTTTTTTAAAGATTTTATTTATTATTTTTAGAGAGAGGGAAGGAAGAGAGGCAGAGAGGGAGAGAAACATCAATGTATGGTTGCCTTTCACCTGCCTCCAGCTACAGAGCTGGCTGGAGACCTGGCTTGCAACCTGATTATGTGCCCTGGCTGGGAATCGAACCAGCAACCTTTGGGTTTGAGAACTTTACTTTTATAACCACTATCAGTCCAAGGTCAAAACTGGTTTCTTTCTATAGCATTTCACTTGAAGTTGCTAAAGTCACTGACAATGTTAAGTGAGATCTTACTGTACAAAAGAAACTAGCCCATCACCACATGTACTGAAAATATTTTGCCCCAGTTTATTGTCTTATTTTATGTGTATTTTTCAGACACCAATATCTTTTAAATTTTCACATGGACAAATATATCCATCCTTCTGTTATAGCTTCTATGCTTTGTAACATCTGAAGATGACAAGAACAAATTGATTTTAGGAGGATCCAACTTGGTATTATTCTAACGGACTAATCCAGAGTTCTACTGTTCACTGAAAACCTATCTTTTCTGTTCTCACTAAACAAACACCCTTCAAAGTAAACTAAATTACTGTGTCTTGTTCAGTCTCTTTCCTTAGTCTCAATTCTTCTATTCTCTGGCATTAAAATAATCAGGCCATTTAAAAACTGCACTGACTGCCCTGAGCAGTGTGGCTCAGCTAGTTGAACATCATCCCACAAAGCGAAAGGTCACCTGTTCAGTTCCAATAGCCTGGCTTTCAGGTTTGGTCCAGCAGGGGCATGTACAAGAGGCAACTGATCCTCTTACACTGATGTTCCTCTCCCTCTCTCCTTTTGCTCCCCTCTCTAAAAAAACATAAAATCTTTTAAAATAATTAAATAAAAAGTGCACTGACCTTCTCATTTAGTAGAAATGCTAAGATTTGTGATCCATACAACAACATAACTGAAACTGAGATTTCAACCCATACACCTGTATACCTATCAGATTTTCTGAAACCTGGTATCACAAAGTAATGGCCTCTTTATATGATCATTTTTAAGTTATTGAGGAATTGAAACTCAGAATATAGAAAATTAGCATTTTCTAAGCCTCACCTGATGATGAATCTCAACAGATAAGCTGTTGCTAAAGGCATTTTTAGTTAATTCTGAGATTCAATGCTGAGATCACTGTTGTCAGAGAATGTATTTGAGCCCTGGCTGATGTAGCTCAACTGGCTGAGCAATGACCTGGGAATCAAAAGGTTTTGGAGTTTGATTCCAGTCAGGGCACAGGTCTGGGGGCTGCAGGTCAGGCCCCAATTGGTGGGGTGTGAGAGGCAAACCATCCATGTTTCTCTTTCACCCTCTCTTCTCCTCTCTAAAAATAAAAATTTAAAAAGAATATATCTGAAAACAAATTATTTTATTTTTAGATTTTATTCACTGTTTTTAGAAAGAGGGGAAAGGAGGAAGAAAGGGAAAGAAATATTGATGTATGGTTGCCTTTCACCTGGATCCAGCTGGGGACCTGGCTTGCAACCTCATTATGTGCCCTGACTGGGAATCGAGCCAGCAACCCTTGGGTTTGCAGGTTGATGCTCAATCCTCTAAGCCACACCAACCAGGGCTGAAAATGAATTTTTAATTCAATCACTTTTTAAGACTGCTGTTTTAGCCCAGGCCGGTGGCACAGTGGATAAGGTGTCTGCCTGTGAACTCAAAGGTCGCTGGTTCAATTCCCAGCCAGGGCACATAGCCAGGTTCCAAGCCAGCTCTCTAGCCAGGTCTGTAGCTGGACGCAGGTGAAAGGCAACCATACACTGATGTCTCTCTCTGCCTCTCTCCCTACCCCTCTCTCTAAAAGTAATAATAAATAAAACCTTAAAAAAAAAAAAAGACTGCTGTTTTAAACAAAATTAACTCCAGTAACAAAGTATCTTCTAAAGTGTCCTTTTGGGGGAAAATGCCTTTCATTGCATTTTGTCTTCCTCTGCCTTCCTCACTTCAAGATCAGTCCCTTCCCAGTCTTCAACTCAGAAACCTAAATGGCATCGAACCCCTCCACTGATTTCTAATCATACTTGTGCTGGAGGATTAGGAAAAAGAAAAAATTGTAACAGAGTAGCTCGAAATCATGCATTCTCAATGAGGGAAGCGTGCAAACCAGACTTAAGGGGTACCTTAAAACATCACAATGATTTGTGACATGAACAGAATCACAGTACCTAAACAGATATGCAGGGTATCTTTGGTATCATGAATATCATGCTATCTCGAGTATTGTGGAAGGGAGGAGGACAAATTAGGAAAAATGGTTTTAAAAAGGCTCCTTTGGGAGGCAATAGTAAGTTGTAAAAATGTTATTTTATAACCACTAATTTGCAAAAATTTAACAGTCTGAGACTAAGTGTGAGTGGGGATGTATACACTACTATTCAGGGTATAAACTACTTTATAGTCATTTTATCAAAAATTAGAGAGAAAAGGGCACTACAGAACTGCTTAAAAGGATAACATGTGCCTTCCTCACAAGCTACAAATTCCTCTCCTAGGAACATATGCTAAATAGAATATATTCTAGATAAATCCTTGTACACATGCACCAAGAAGATATTCAGATATATTTATAATACTCTTCATAATAGGGGGAAAAAAACAGAATCAACCCAATTGTCTATGAATAACAAATAGTTTGGGGAATACTCAATCAACGATGAAAACAAACCATACCAAACAAAATGGATAAACAGAAAAACAGTACTGAACAAAAAAATAAACCACCATCTATACTATAAAACAATTTTTAAGCCTCAAAAACAAGCAAAAATAAACAAAATATTCAAGGAATCATAAAGATATATAATACAAATAACTTTAAAAGGAAATGATATATACAAAATTCAGAATAGTGTTGGGGTGATAAGACAAACCAGTAACCACAAAATGGTACTGGCTGTATTCTAGCCCTCAGCTAGAGTGATGAAATAAGTATCTATTTCACTTGCTTTGTAATTTACATATATAGCATTATTCCTGTTAGTTCAGTATTTGAAGGACTAATTAACACCAAATAAAACTTACATCCAATTCAAAAAACAGGTCCCTTTCTTTACTTGCAATCTCATAATCTGCTCGGAGGGCCAAGTCGTGGATTTTGGTACATTCTCCTAAATCCATGCGCTGTGAAAAAACAAGACAAAAGTTTACACATGAACATCTAGCCTTTAGGAAGCACATGACATCATGTCTCAACTGTTATCAAAATAAACAATACTTTCTGAGTACTAAACTATGATTTAAAAAAATCAAGAAAAAAAAAATCAAGAAATAGAACACGGCTGAAAAACCTGCTTTTTCTTTTACTATCATGACTACATGGTACTCGGAATTGATGCATTTAAGAGTGTAAAGGTTTATTATCTCTTTTAGACCCAGAGGTAATTGAACTAATAATGAAGACAACGTTAATTAGCTTTGCCAATTTTATTTCTGCATTAGTCACAGAAGAAATATCTATACAGTGAATAGCAGATGGGGGGGGCAGAAAACAAGAGCATCTTGATAGCAACAAGCTTCTAAGCATTCCTTCTTGCAATCTTTGCTACTTAACATACTCAAGTTGCAAAGACAAGGAAAGAGCAGATAGAAATCAGATTTTTGGCAATTACAACAGAACCTAACACTTGGCTTTTGTGCAGCTCTCTGTATAACAAAGAGAATAAAGCAGAATAGGCTAATTCAGAGTCAAATGAATCCTCCTAAATTCTCCTAATCTGGCAAATGACCCTAGACATATAATTGGGCCATTCAGTTGCCCCATTTGAGAAACAAGTCTTTTACTAAAACAAACATTCTGTGTCACAGCAAGAGTAGCTTGATGTGCTATTACTTATAAGCACAGATAGAAAAATAAGGTAAGATAGTTCTTATCTAAACCCTGAGTATAAGACTCCATAAAGAAAGAATGATACACACTCTGACTCTGACCATCTAAAGAGCAACAGGGGCCCTGGCTAGTGTGGCTGAGTGGATTGAGTGCTAGTCTGCAAATCAAAAGGTCACTGGCTCCATTTCTGTTCAGGGCACATGCCTGGGTTGCAGGCCAGGCCCCTGGTTGGGGGCATGTAAGAGGTAACCAATCGCTGTATCTCTCCCTCTCTTTCTTTCCCTCTCTTTAAAAATAAATAAAATCATTTAAAAAACAAAAAACAAAAAAACAGAAACAGGAAAATTTGTATGCTAAGGATCAGAGTCACCACAGAGTGCAAGTTAACAAAACCCAACATCCCAATGAGGCACCTCTGAAGTCCAAACTTCTAAGCAAAAACACACATCTACAAAACTATTAAAAAATGACACAGTCTAGAAATTTAAGCTCAAACTGTGTTCAAAGTGAGATCAAAACTTTTCTGGGTTATAAAGTCCTTTAACATTTAAGCAAAACATTTCTGGGTTATAAAATCCTTAACATTAAGCGCAATACCTGGCTCTTGGGTACTGTCTAACAGGAGGGTCTGTGCCATGCTCCCTAAAAAATACATCCTTCAATTCCACAGCCAGGGCACATAACCAGGTACAAGCCAGGTCTCCTGCCACGTCCATGGCTGGAGGCAGGCGAAAGGCAACCATACATTTCTCTCCCTCTCTGCCTTTCTCCCTTCCTCTCTCTCTGGAAATAATAAATAAAGTATTTAAAATATATAAAAATTAAAAAATACATCCTTCAGTATCACCAGTGACAGTAATACTGAAAGTGAACTAACGTGGAGTTTCTTTATTTCTACCAATTTTTTTTTTTTTTTTTTAAATAAAACATAGTCTCCACAAATGGAAAATATGCACTACAGCTAAAAACTAAGTGGAAGCTATCAAATGCTTAAAAGCTAATAGTCTTTTGTTGCTCAAAGAAAAACTACCATCAGAGGAAATAAGCACTAAAACCTTAAGTATTAAAAATTTTAACTGCAGCCCTGGCTGTTGGCACAGTGGATAAGGTGCCAGCCTGTGAATCCAAAGGTCGCTGGTTCGATTCGCCAGCCAGGGCACATGGCCGGGCTGCAGGTAAAGGGCAGCCATACATGGATGTCTCTCTCCTTCCCTGCCTCTCTCCCTCCCCCTCCCTCTAAAAATAATAAAAATTTAAAATAAATAAATTAATTAATAATTTTAAATGCAAATCAATCTCCACTCTAAAAACTGCTAAATGTCAAGTAAGTTCTGACATTAGGAAACCACAAAGTGAAGCAAAATTCACTGCTTTTTTTCCTTTGGGTGAGTGCTTTCAGACATTGCTAAAGAAAGTGAAGGATAGGTCCCTGTCTGGTAGCAAAGTGGATAAGATGCCGGCCTGCTAACCCAAAGGTCGCTGGTTTGATTACCCAGCCAGGGCACATAACCAGGTTGCAAGCCAGGTCTCCAGCCACGTCAATAACTGGAGGCAGATGAAAGGCAATCATATATTGATGTTTATCTCCCACTCTTCCTCCTTCCCTTCCCCTCTCTCTGAAAATAATAAATAAAATACTTAAAAATAAAATAAAGATTCATTTCCAAATTAAAAAAAAAAAAAAGAAAGAAAGACAGTGAAGGATAGGCCTGGATTCAGTGATTCCTCTCTGGAAGTATCTTTTCACCTTTGCCCAGGAGGCAGAGAAGTTCTGGCCAATTCTCCTAGCAGCTAAATTCCAAGCAGAGCTGAAATACCGCACTCGTTAGATCCTTCCACAATATTCCAAGTGGCTATTAAATCCAGTATGTCGGATCTTTACTGCATAAAACACCTATTTTCTCCACACTCCAGTGATCTCACGCTGCTGATAGGAAATGACACTAAAGGCTCCTTCAAAAACCATTGGAAAACAAAGTTCTCCCACTAAGACAAGTTACCCTACTTTCTCTCAAATTCACTACAAACGTTTTTTTCTCTCTCAAATTCACTAACCAATGCTACTGTATTTTTCCATTAAGCCCCAGCAAAATTATTACTTCCACTCCCCCTTGCCTCACCCTCACTAATAAGAGATGCTTGAATAAAAACTTGGGCTTGAAGTAGCTCTTAGCAGGCTAGAGTTGTAACTACATTAATCTTTCTCCTCTAAAGAATTATTCATTCTGATTCAGCACCAAACACAAATTCCCCATAAGACCCATTGTTCAACTCTACCCCTCATCTCCCACTTTCATGTAACCCACACCGAATGAGGCTCAACCTTTACAACTTCCCCTTGAATTCCCCAATCCAGATTCCACCCTAGGCAGCTCCTGAGATTTACTTGCATCTTCACAAGAACATGTCTTCTGAGTTTTCTCCTCTTCAGTCAGCTCCTTCTCAGACTCCCTTTGCTGAGTTGCCCCTGCCCAAACTGACAGACACAGGAATGAATCTGATCAGCCTGTGGCTTCTCATACCTCATTTGATTCCAAAGCTTCTACTTCCCTTTTCCCTTCACTCTCACCAATTCAGATGTTAACAGGAGTGTGCCTGCTGTCCTTCAGCTCAATCCGCTTATCCAGAGCATTATATGTCCAAACCAGGTAGGTATATGTGTTCTTTCTCACCATTCAGGTCTCTACTCCAATATCCCTAAGAGGCCTTACTTTATCACCCTATCTAAAACAGTCCCTTATTATTTATTACCTGTCTTCTTCCACCATTATCGATAAGTAAAGACCGTCTTACTGGTACCATATCCCCAGTGCCTAAGAGGCAGGTGTCCAATAAATATTTGGTAAATTAATCTACATCTAACACAGTAAACATCTGTAAGAAATGACCTGCCTCATTCAGATTATTTTTCTCACCAGCATTCTGGAATAATGCTACATAGGCACCTGACCAAGAAAAACATGGTTGAAATGCTTCACTCTGGTGCACATCCCTCTTCTTCCCTTTGACTTCTCCCTCTAAAATATATCACTAATTCTAGGTTATTAACTTCCTGCAGGAGTATCCTATGGCTGACTGTTTACGATTAATGAAAGCCAGACATTGATGGATTTGTTTGGCTCTGAAGTAGTTTATTCTGCTTATTTCCTCTGGTATACAGAGTGACACAAACAATGTGCAATAAACTCAAATTATCATGCTTTCCTGCACAAGGTCGAAGTGCAGGCAAACCTCAGGTAACAGTAACAAGATTTCACATTCATTTCCCATTTGCCTTCAGAAGAGGCAGCTTGAGAAGATTTAATCCATCTGAGCAGTTTTCCAGTTGCTGCTCCCACCACAATGGTGGTAATAAAGCAATGATTAAGCACAAAGAAAATGTTCACTAGCACGTACACATGTGACCCTTAAAATGAGAAGAATTTTTATATCCATGAGGTAGGTATGAAATCTTAAAATGGTGCAGATCTATATAGGACTCCTTTTCTGTAAAATGGTGAATCATGGTAGATAATCTTCCATTCTTATTTTTTTTTTTTTTAATTTTTTAAAAGATTTTATCCATTATTTCTAGAGGGAGAAGAAGGGAGAGAGGCAGAGAGAGACATCAGTGTAAGGTTGCCTTTCACCTGCCTCCAACTGGGGACCTGGCTTACAACCTGGTTATATGCCCTGGCTGGGGAATCGAACCAGCAACCTTTGGGTTTGCAGGGTAGCGCCTTATCCACTGTGCCACCAGCCAGGTCTTTTTAAATCCTACTTAATTTTGAATATATGCACATTCTACAAAATTAGCCCTTATCTGTTTGGTTCATCTGATGCAAACTTAAAATTTTAGGGGTCTATATTCACTGGATTATGTTACTTTTTTGAAAGGGTAGCATAACACAAAAATAGAAAAATCAATGTTATTCCCAACTTTTTAAAGAAAACCTAAAAATCTGCGGAAAAAGTGTATCTTGTTAGATAAAATGTCTAGCATGTGAAAACCAACCAACCAACCAAGCCTAGGTCTTCAAAGAACTATAGGCTGACCTAAAGTATACTTTTTGCTATAGCCAAATAAGACTACTTTTACTACTTAGCTGCGAATACCTCTGTATAAATGACTTCACAAAACCTGGTAACTTCAGAAAGGAAATTTTGTAACAGTAAAATATCTTCCACAATATAAAATTCCATTAAACTAATACAATCTATAATCTGAAGGGGCAGTAAAGGTGTTTTTATACCTGATACAAGAATACTGAATTAGCTCCCTGTTTGGTGGCATAGTAGATAGGCACCAGCCTGCAAACCCAAAGATCGATGGTTTGATTCCCCAGCCAGGGTACGTAACCAGGTTGCAAACCAGGCCTCCAGCCAGGTCCATAGCTGGAGGCAAGTGAAAGGCAACCATACCTTGATGTCTCTCTCCCTCCCTGCCTCTATCCCTTCCCCCTCTCTAAAAATAATAAATAAAATCTTAAAAAAAGAAAGAACACAGAATTAACTCAAAAAACCTATACTGCCTACACTGCACCTTTCTCTGATTGTTCTGTGATCCCCACCTACCCAATGCACCTACCGTCCCAGCCAGGATGTCATGGGGGCAGCAATCCAGAAGGTGACTCTTGCAGACTCGGTCATCTGTAAACTTCACCCTCTGTCTGGTTTCATCTCCTGAAATTTATTTGCGGTTTTAAATAAGATAATACCACGTTAAATACAAAAGTATACCTGGTATAATTCACCTGGATGATTTGCAGACTACCAAATACACTGAAAAGCTGATTTATTAAGAGATATTTACAACTGGAGCGGAATAGAGATGTTTTTTGATGCTAAATATATCATGAAGAATCACTAAATGAGCTCTGACTCCGTCATTGTGCCAAAGAAGTCAAGGAGTCAAAAGTAAAATGCTGAGCACCAGAAGGCCATTAGCCCCACACATACTTGTGGGCAATGAGATACCAAAACCCATGCTAATCAAAGGGCCATGAATCACCACGTATGACCAATAACTTGTAGCTTCCACCAACAAAAGCTACTTATTAATCTAATAGTTTTGCTGCGGACAAATATATAGGCAGTATTTTGCCCAAAAAATACAAAGAAAGCTTTCAAACTCTATCGCTAATAATCTAAACCTAGTCTTTTCTTTTCATTCCCCCTTTCATCCCCACCCTTAAAAAAGAAAGTTGGCACCTGGGAGTCACTGTTAACAAAACAATACTTAAAGGGGGGGTGGGGAGCAAAAAGGAACTAGGTTAGTCAATACACACTGTGAGTTCCAACATATACTGTACCCATCTGCATTCTTCAAGACCTCAGCTGCAGAATTTTATGCCCGCTGTTGAAAAGTTTTAAAGGAAAAGTTTTCTTGCCCAACCTGCAGTAAGGAAGTCAGGGGAATGATACATAAAAGTAAAGGCAAAGTGGAATGTGACAAATTTTAAAGCTAGTCTGTGTATATGACACAGAGCTGTGTAATACTAAAGAAGGAATATATCTTAGGATTTGCAAGCATCCAGGATTAATGTAGTGTCTTTTTATTGAAAATGTTTTCTTTCTAAACTACACTTTTAAAGTTACTTGTGAAAAAAAGCAAACACTTTTTTGTTATAACAGCTTAGAAATTGGTTGTGACTCACGGCTCGATGAACATGAGGCTTTTCTGCAACTCCCTTGCAGATTGATGTAGGCAGGCAAAGATACACTGAACCTTTATAAATAAAATAGAGGGGCCACAATTGTTCAGTTTGTATGAAATAAAAATATGGGAAGCAATTCAAAAGCAACTCAATATACAAAGAAAGCTAAAAAGCACTTAATTCACCTATGAAATATAGTGCAAAGAATTTGCACAGCCCTGCGAATGTGCCAGTGTGAACTTACAACTTCATTACTTCAGTAGAAAACACAAACCACAGCAGGTACATAGTTTTGCAAAGATGCAACTGCTTTTTCCTGAAACAACCATCATGATCTTGCACTCCTCCCTACAATGCCACCTACCTAACCACTGACAAGCGCTAGCTAACCAGGCGATCCTGTGTGGTTGGGAAGAGGGCTTGGAAAAGCACTCAGAAGGAACCCACGTAAGAAAAGCTCAATTTACGGATCTCCTAGCAATGGAACACGAACAGCCAGGGTTCGAAGCCCATCGGCTCCCTCGGTGTAGCTTCTCCCAGGCTGCCAGCGACTTGGGAGGCCACGTTGGCTCCAGCCCTTGGCCGACTCCCCAGTTGGAGAGGCTGCAGCGCCCACCGGGTTGGAAATGGCAGAACCATAAATGGGAAATGGGACAGAGCCCCACCGACGGAGCAGGCTCGGAGAGAGAAGGCCGCTGAGGACCCGCCGCGGGTGGGAGAAATGCCAGCCTCGGTCTCCTGCTGCCAGGCGAACCCGCTCAGACAAAGGCCTAGCGCCGGCCTTCGGCGCGTGTGGCAAGGGTTGGGGGTAGGGCGCAAGCGCAGATGGTCGCTGCCCCCGCCTCAGGCCGCCCGGCGGCCTCGCTTCACTCCCGCCCCAGTCCCTCGCCTAGCCGGCTGCCCCGACTCACCGTCCCGGGCCGTGCCCATGAGCTGGTCCAACAGGGCCCGCATCTGCGCCTGGGCGGACATGGTGGCCGACGGGGGCGGCAGGGACGGCCGCGACAAGACCTCTCAAGGCAGCGGCAGCAACGATGACGAAGGACGATCACGTCGGCCTCGAGCCCACAGGGCTACTTCCCGTTGCGGGTGGACGTCGGGAGGAAGTGGGTCAGCTCCGGCCTTTGGCCTGCTGGGAAATGTAGTTTCTGAGGCTGGTGGGTGCCCTGCTCCATTCCGGAGGACAGTGAAGCTAACAAAGTATTTCAACGTTGTATGAAGGACGAAACCAGTCTCTACTCTGATTCTAAAGTGGAGCCCAAGACTTATATTAAGGTTAACCTGCATTAAAAGAAAATGAGTATATATTTTTATTATTTATTTTTTAGAGATAGGAAAAAGGAGGAAGAAAGAGATGCAGAGAAACATCCATCAGTTAATTCACCTATGCAAGGGACCTGGACCCAAACCACAACCTAGGGCTTGAACAAACCGGCTGGCGGCTGGCTACCTTTCCCTTTGCAGATACTCCCAACCAACTGACAGTAAACTCTTTTTTTTTTTTTTTTTTTTTTTTAAGATTTTATTTATTATTTTTCAGAGAGAGGGGAAGGGATAGAGGCAGAGAGGGAGAGAAACATCAATATATGTTTGCCTTTCACCTGCCTCCAGCTACAGACCTAGCTGGAGACCTGGCTTGCAACCTGGTTATATGCCCTGGTTGGGAATCGAACCAGTGACCTTTGGGTTCGCAGGCTGGCTCGTTATCCGCTGTGCCATCAGCCAGAGCTGACAGTGAACTCTTGATTTGGTAATCTCCCTTGAATAGAGCAGCCTCCTACTTAAAGACAGGTTGATTATACTGGGTTCTTTCTACTTGAGGATGAGAGGCTGTGATTCGTCCTTTTGGAACTGTCAACATATCCTGTTTGCGAACGGCGAGCAGCGGCAGCTGCCCGGTGAGGCGCAGCGGAGGTTTTCCTTGTTTCAGACCCCAGCGGCCGGATGGTGAAATCCTCCCTGCAGCGGATCCTCAACAGCCACTTCTTCGCCAGAGAGAAGGAAGCAAATAAACCCAGCGCCACCGTTCACGCCAGCCGCACCATGCCGCTCCTCAGTCTGCACAGCCGTGGCGGCCGCAGCAACGGGAGTTCCAGGGTCT
Organism: Noctilio leporinus; assembly: GCA_004026585.1. NCBI lineage: Eukaryota > Metazoa > Chordata > Mammalia > Chiroptera > Noctilionidae > Noctilio > Noctilio leporinus. The sequence goes on from PVIW01005674.1 coordinate 19,509, forward strand.
CTCTCAATTGCTGTAGTAACCTGGATCCAGGGCCTTAGTGGTGCTCCTGATGTCCCTCTCCCACCCCTGAAGATCCCAGGTGGGCGAGGGAATAGTCAGAGGGATCACAATCTTTCAGCTAATTTATTTTACTCTGATAATAGGCTGAATGTAACAGAGGAACTAACGTCTAATAACAAGGCGAGAATCCTCAACGTCCCAGACCAGGCTCACAGATGCCAAACACATTAACTGGAGAGTGGTGCTGAGCAGCAGCTGCCTCTACATTGAGATCCCAGGTGGTGCTCTGCCAGAGGGGAGCAAAGACAGCTTTGCAGTTCTTCTCGAGTTTGCTGAGGAGCAGCTGCATGTTGACCATGTCTTCATTTGCTTCCACAAAAACCGTGATGACAGAGCCGCTCTGCTCCGTACCTTCAGCTTTATGGGCTTTGAGATTGTGAGACCGGGGCATCCCCTTGTCCCCAAGACACCCGACGCTTGCTTCATGGCATACGCATTTGAGAGAGAGTTTTCTGATGAGGATGAGTAGCAGCTGCATCGCCTGTGCCCTTCACTTTTGCCACCACTGAAAGATCAGCACAGACCATAGCCCCTTTTTGTGTCTTGCTTTGTGTGGGTGGTGTGACCAACTGCTGCACTGGGTGCAAATGCCAGGCCTGTTCCCTTCTGGGTTTGTCTGCATGTTGTAATTGTGCAAATAAATGCTCACTCCAAATTAGCAGTATACTTCTTGAAGTTTAATATTGTGTTTGTGATATTGAAGTATTTGCTTTAATTCTAAATAAAAATTTTTATTTCTGGGTTAAGGTGATACAGATTATCCTTGTACTTTGAGCAGGAGTTTCTTATTTGAAGTTTTGGAAACAATTTTAGGTTTTAACTTGGAAAGATAGGTATTAATCCACCCTTCTGTTGCTTTTAAAAATCTGAATAAAAGTGATTACATCTAGGCCCTGGCTGGTAGCACAGTGGATAAGGTGCCGGCCTGCGAACCCAAAGGTCTCAGGTTCGATTCCCCAGCCAGGGCACATAACAAGGTTGCAAACCAGGTCTCCAGTCAGGTCTGTGGCTGGAGGCAGGTGAAACGCAACCATACATTGATGTCTCTCTCCCTCTCTGCCTCTCTCCCTTCCCCTCCTTCTAAAAATAATAAAATCTTTAAAAAAAAAAGTGATTACATCTTAAAAAAAAAAAAAAAAAAACATATCCTGATTACAGCACTGTGCACACCAGCTCACATATCCAAAGGCTTGCAGAATTCTGAGTCACTGACATGGAACCAATCCTATACAATACTGCCTCATATGGAGAAACCCATTCTCTGGTAAAGCAGATCAAACGTTTATTTCTGTGTAGCAAGTCACTGAAAACCTCAATTATGTGAAACAAAAATGATTATTTCCACCAATTTTGTAGAATTCAGTCAGGGTTTAGCTGGGCCATGGGCTCTTCAACATTAGGCAGTGTTGGCTAGGTTCACAAAACCGTTTGTATGAAACTGGGCTGAGTGAAGGTCCAAGAAGGCATGCCTGGCCCCTCTGTGGTCCTCCATGTGGCCTCTGTCTCTGTACATGAGATCATGTCATTCAGGAATATAGCTCCAGCTGCTTCATGGTACGGCAGCTGACAGCCACCAGGAGTGAAGTAGAAGCTGTCAATCCTTTTAAGGCCTAAGTTCAAATACCAAAACTTTACTGTTACCATTAACTCAAAGCAAGAGAAAAGACCAATGCAGATTCAGTGGGAGGTGAGACAAATCCTACTTTATTTTCAGAGGCTATTGACCGCAGACCCCAATACTGACATCATTTCTTTCATTGACTGCTTTGTGGAATTTGCCCTTGCCCCACCGAGGGGCTTCCCAGTTATCACTGAGGCCTGACATGAATATACATACACAACCAAGAAGCACAGAGGAGTTATATTCTGTTGGGGCAAACTTAAACTTGGACTAACTGGAGGTGAACAATGATGGACAAATTTGTGTTTCTTCCCCTTCACACTCCTAAGCCCCCACTGGCTATCCCACTGGCTATAGGGAGACCAACTTAGAAAATCATGCAATCCAGAGTTCCTGATACCAAATAGTGTAGTGGCCAGCTCATTAATTCACCATTGTTAGTGCTCTCCTCCTTCCATCCCTCCTCACACCTTTAGCCCTGATTCCTAATTCCCTGGGACTGAAGCCCTTAATAAAGTAGCAGCACAAAAGTTGCTCTGTCAAGCTGTGCTTTCTGGGAAACTGAAGTTAAAACAAGAGGCCTGCACTAAAGGAATTTATAAACAATGTCTGTCATTCAGAAAGGAAATTAAATGGCACTAGGACTTCTGATTATTCAAAAGAAAAGTAAAATAAAAAGTAAAAAAATAAAGTAAAATTACCTCTTTACCTCACATTAAATCTATTCTAAATTGAATTGAGGACTTCAATGTTAAGTCAAAACTTTAAAAATAAGCCCTGGCTGGTGGCACAGTGGATAAGGCGCTGGTTGGCCTGGTTCAATTCCCCAGCCAGAGCACATAACCAGTTGCAAGCCAGGTCTCCAGCCAGGTCCATAGCCAGAGGCAGGTGAAAGGCAACCATATATTGATGTCTCTCTCTCTCTGTCTCTCTCCCTATCCCTCTCTCTAAAAATAAAAAATAAAATGGTAAAAAATAAAAGACTTTAAAACCATTAGAAAAAATGGTTGAAGAGTAATTAGGGGTAGGATTCCTTAAACAGGATACAGAAAGTACTAACCATAGCTCTGGTAGGGTGGTTCAGCTGGTTGCTGTGTCATCCTGTACACTGAAAGGCTGTGGGTTTGATCCCTGGTGGGGGCATGCCTGGGAGACAACCAGGATGTCTCTCTCCGTAATGATTAAAAAGTACTAAACATAAGCCCTGGCTGGCAACACAGTGGCTAAGGCGCCGGCCTGCGAACCCAAAGGTCGCAGGTTCGATTCCCCAGCCAGGGCACATAACACAGTTCCAAACCAGGTCTCCAGTCAGGTCTGTGGCTGGAGGCAGGTGAAACACAACCATACATTGATGTCTCTCTCCCTCTCTGCCTCTCTCCCTTCCCCTCTTTCTAAAAATAATTAAATAAAATCTTAAAAAAAAAAAAGTACTAAACATAAAAGATACACTTTCCTGTATTAAAATAAAAACTGTCTGTCAAAAGGCATCACAAAGTGAAAAGACCCAAACTGAGATATTTATAACACAAATCACTAACAAAAATTAATATCCAAAAGAGAACATAAAGAAACAATAAGAAAAGGCAAACCACTCAACAGAAAACCTGACCAAGCCCTGGCTGGTGGCACAGTGGACAAGCCGCCAGCCTGTAAACCAAAGGTCACTGGTTCGATGTGGCCAGTTAGGCCACAGAACCAGGTTGCAAGCCAGGTCTCCAGCCAGGTCCGCAACTGGAGGCAGGTGAGAGGCAACCATACATTGATGTCTCTCTCTCCCTTTCTGCCTCTCCCTTCCCTTCTCTCTGAAAATAATAAATAAAATCTTTAAAAAGAAAGAAAGAAAACTGGACCAGAGAAGAGAAATGTCTCGGCTGATAAACATGTGGAAAGATGCGTTTAATAATCGTGGAGTGAGAATAAACCCTTGGAAATTACAAGGCCAACTCTGCGTGGTGGCGACCGCAAGCTCACGCCTGCTTCTCACGCGTCCCGAGACCGACCCCGCCGCCACGGGGAGACCGAGATCAGTAAGCAGTTACCCCAGAGCCCAGACAGAGGCCCTGTGCTTCAGACTACCGGGAGGGCGTTACCAAAATCCGCGTTGCTTAGCAACCGAAGCCAACTCCTTCAGCGCGCTTCCGCCCCTCCCCCTCCCCCGCAGGTCGGAAGTGAGGTTAAGGGGCGGAGCAAGGAGAGCAGTGGTGGAGCTGGTGGTACTGACTAGAGGGCGAGGCGGCAGGTGAGTGAAGACGGGCTTGTACTCCTCGCGCTTGCAATATGCGGGGCCCCTCCTCTTTACTCTATACCCCGTCTCTCCCTTTCGGCAACCCAGGCTCCCATGAGACCCCAGCCCCGATGGACCCCGCCTGAGCTCGCGCCCACCTCCCCTTGGTATTCGAGGCCACGCGTGTCTGTACAGCGGAGTGGCTGGACAGGCTGCCGCAGAAACTGTAGGGGCCAGTCAGCTCCGCCGGCCCTTCCAGCCCCAGAGGGTCAGCAGGTCCGATTTCCGCAACCTGGGCTTAAATTGCCTTTCGAATTTAGCCTGTTTCCCCCAAAGACGGGGTTCAACTTCCAGTAGGAAGCTTCCCACGCCATGCTGCCTGCACAGTAGGTAAAATAGCCATTGCTACTTACGCTCTTGAGGGTACTGCGTGGGTCCCTTGAGATTAATTAAAAACATAGTTCTACTAAAACAAAATGCCCGTGATAAGTCTCTTGCAAGGGCCAGATAGTCACGTCCTTTTGTCAGGATACTATTAAACAAACTGGCAAAGTCACCAGTTAAACAAACTCGGCTGATATTTACTCATCTGTAGGAAAAAACACTCCTGTATAGCCTGTCTGAGCAAAAGCAAGGCAGAATTTTAAAGGAAAAAAAGGCTGTCATTTTCGAAAGAGCTCCCAGCTCCTCCTAGAACTGATTGGCTGATAGCTAGCAAAGAGAGTTCGCCCTTGAGCAGAGGAAGTTCATCAGGATAGGCAATTACAATTATTTGCTTTTCTTTTTTTTCAATTTAATTTTATTGTCGTTGTATTACATCCTTCCCCCTTTTCCTCCCCTTACTTGCTTTTCTTTAAGAAACCCTGTGATTTCAGCTGAGGAGCTTGTGCTTTGTTCTTATCTCCAAGTACTAGCTGCTAATGTCTTTCTAATGCCACCTCCAAATCACACTACTTCTTTTATCACAGTTTCACAGTGAGCATACAGCAGCTTAGATTAATTTAACAAGTATTGAGTGTCTACTGAATGCCAGGCATAGTTCTAGGTGCTGAGGATATAGCACTTGACAAAATACAAAATTCTTGTCCTCAAAACACTTCAAGCCCTGGCTGGTGGCTCAGTGAATAGGCGCTGGCCTGTGAACCCAAAGGTCACTGGTTTGATTCCCAGCCAGGGCACATAACCAGGTTGCAAGCCAGGTCTCCAGCCAGGTTTGTAGCTGGAGGCAGGTGAAAGACAACCATACATTGATGTTTCTCTCCCTCTCTTTCTCCCTTCCCCTCTTTCTAAAAAAAATTTTTTTTAATTAAGAAAAACAAAAACCTTCAATTCTACAGGAGGATACAGATAACAAATAAGGTAAATGAGCAAAATATGGATTGTGCTAAAGAAAAAACACAGAACAGGAAAGGATGACATTTTAAAAATGACCCTGGTATCATTTGAACATTTATTAGGGCATTTTAACAGTTTTCTAGGTCCTTGTTGCATTGATTGGAGTGCTCTTGGCTTCAAGTGTCACAAATCCATTAAAACTAGTTTAACCTATGGAAAGATTCCACTGGCTTTCATACAGGAAATTCCAGGGGACCAGAAATAGATGGGGCCAAGGGCTTAAATAAGATGATCAGGATTTGGTGATGTGGTGAGGGGGGACGTCTTATTGACCCCTTATTCTCCCACATAACTGCTGTTTATTACTTTTTTTTTCATCCACAAGTTCAAACACTTATATATCTCACACTTTCTATGGGTCAAGCAAGCGTTCAGGAGTGGCTTAGTTAGGTGATTACAGTTTATCACCAGTGGCTCAGTGAGTGTGGAGCAGTGTAAAGGGGTAGGTGAAGTTTTGAGTGGGCTTTGAAGGCAAAGGAGGAGTTACTGGATGAAGATGGGCAGAGGAACAATGTGTACAAAAGATCAGCAGTGACTAGGGGAACAGATGTTGGGCATAGGACTTGGAAAGAGGTGGCCCTCGAGATAGGCAAGAGCCAGGTGGTGAAAAGACCTGGAGCCAAACTGGGGTTTCTGAGCTTTGTTCTAAAGTTGTTAGGGGTCTTTCAAGAATTTTTAAGCAGGGGAATGACATAATCGGAGGTATTTTAGAATGTTGCCTCTTGTAGCTTGAAGGAAAGAAGATTTAAGAGGGTTACAAAAATCCAGGTAAGAGTTATAAAAATATGACCTAAAGCAGTAACTGTTGAAAGGAGGGGCTACATTAAAGAGATAGATAAATTGAAGAGACAGAATTTGTTGGATGTTTCCAAATGTACTGTATATCAACCCTGGCTGGTGGCACAGTGGGTAAGGTGCCAGCCTGCGAACCCAAAGGTCACTGGTTTGATTCCCCAGCCAGGGCACATACCAGGTTGCAAGCCAGGTCTCCAGCCAGGTCTGTAGCTGGAGGCAGGTGAAAGGCAACCATACATTGTTGTTTCTCTCCCTTTCTCCCTTCCCCTCTCTCTGAAAATAGCCAATAAATTTTTTTTTTTAAATGTACTGTACATTTTGATCAAACTTGGTCTTTATAAAGCTCACAAATTTAGTGAATTTTGTTTTCACTCTCACTGTAAAATCCTTCGTGGACGTTAGGTTGTCTGGATGTGGTGTCAAAAATAGAAGAATAAGAAAGAGAGAGAAGGGGAGGGAAGAATGTGATTCTGAACTGAATAACCAGGAAGCAGAGGTTGAGAGATCAAGGGATTTAGCTGAAGTGGAGCAAATTTTTAAAAATTGGAAATGGGACATGAGGGAGAAGTGCTGAGGCTTATAGATGAAAATGATCTGCTATATGTTGGTAATTGTTGAACTTGGGTGATGGATGCATGGGCTGATGGTCTTCACTTTTATGAATATGTAAACATTATTTATCAGAAAGTTTTTTAAAATAATGATAAATAGAAGTTAAGTACTACTTGTTTCATAGTGTTGATCAAAAGTGATTGAATAAGAGTTACGTATATGTTATCTTTTTCAGAGTTTTTATTTTTCCTGTTGCCCTTTATGTAAAGATAAAAGTAACATTAATTGTACGGGGAGTCAAAAGAAATAAAATCTACCTTAGAATTCAGGAAAAGGCTTACTCTCTTATTTTCTGGACAAACCTATATAACTTATTCTATGTTCTAGTTACTTGTCTGAAATTCAGATAAATACACTCCTCAACTTATTTTTAAGGAGGTACTGTGAGCCATCCTCAGTTACCTTAAAAGTAATGCACCTGAGTAAACGGGAGAACCTGTGTTGAGGTTTGTGAGTGCTGCTGTGTATGCCGTGATACGTTTGCCTTTACCCCAGACACCATGACCTTCAGATGTGTCCTCATTTGAAATAAGATTAAGGGCTTGTTCTTTATCTTGGGCTTTTTTGTTTGGTAAAGAGAGGAAATGGTTGTTCAGCATAAACAGTTGAACACTGTAGGTGTCATTGTCTGACTTTTGCTTTGCTCAGCTGAAAAGTCCAGTGTTGCCTAGTTGGATGTTGTGGGTGTCTCCCAAGTACTCACGTGTAACTATCAGAATACTTGGCCCACTCTTGTCTGTGACACATATCTCCTAGTGTAAAAGACATTCTTTTTTTTTTTTTTTTTTTAAGATTTTATTTATTATTTTTAGAGAGAGGGCAAGAGAGAGAGGCGGAGGGAGAGAGACATCAATGTATGGTTGCTTTTCACCTGCCTCCAGCAATGGACCTGGTTGGAGACCTGGCTTGCAACCTGGTTAGGTGCCCTGGCTGGGAATCACACTCGCAACCTTTGGGTTTGCAGGCCAGCACCTTATCCATGGTGCCATCAGCCAGGGTGCCATTTATTATTTTCAGACCTTGGTTGACCATGAATAACTGAAAGTACCAGCTAAGGGGGGACTGCTGCTTATGACAAGATGCAGCATGTGCTATTCTGTATAATTCCTGTTTTTCAGGACATAGGCCAACAGGTAAGAGTTCCCCATAGGAAACAAAGAATCTCTCCTCTCATCTACACATTAAGAGGGCTTTTTCCCTGACCCTTGTGGCAACTGAGGTTGGTTGGGCGTCATCCTGCAAAGCAAAAGGTTGCCAGTTCTATTCCAGGTTAGGGGACATGCCTTGGTTGTGGGTTCCCCTGGTCGGGGTGCATACGAGAAGCAACTGATTGGTGTTTCTCTCCCTCTCTCCCTCCCTTCCTCTCTCTCCAAAAATAAATAAATATATATTTTTTTCTTTTAAAGAGGGACTTCTGATGTCATAAATATGTGGTTCTAGAATGGTGAGGTGATTTTTTCATTTTTTTAAGCTTTTGACAAAATCCTTTTAGTTTCCGTTAGTAACTGGTGAAGTTAGATAGTAAAGTTAATCTTATTCAGAGCTTTTTCCTAAGTATTTCTTACATATTTTCTCCATTTAAAAAATTCATCTGAAAAAACAAACAAACAAACTCTACTGTGTCTTGGTGTGGCTTAGTGAATTGAGTGCCATCCTGTGACCAAAAAGGTCCCTGGTTTGATTCCCAGTTAGGACACATGCCTGGGTTGCTGCTCGGTCCCCAGTTGGGGGATTTCAGGAGGCAACCAATTGATGTTTCTCTCCCTCTCTTTCTCCCTCCCTCCCCCTCCCTCTAAAAATAAATAAATAAATTCCAAAAAATAAAATAACTAAAAAACACTATTTCGTTTGCCCTGGCTAATGGCACAGTGGATAGGCACCAGCCTGCAAACCCAAAGTTTGCTGGTTTGATTCCCCAGCCAGGGCACATACCCACGTTGCAAGCCAGGTCTCTAGCCAGGTCCATAGCTGGAGGCAGGTGAAAGGCAACCGTACATTGATGTCTCTCTCCCTCTGTCTCTCTTCCTTCCCCTCTCTCTAAAAATAATTAAAATAAAATCTTTTAAAAATAAAAAGAAACGATTTCCTCCAAGCATCTCTTCTGCTTAGATCAATGTATTTTTTGCTGTTTTTAAATTTTCAGGTACATTTTTTTCCCTCAAATTTTATTTATTTAAGTTTGAAGTAGTCCTGATTTTTTTTAGTTCATTTATTTATTTATTTTAAATGGTATTGTTGTTGTATTACATCCATCCCCTTTTTGCTCCCTTCTGTCCCCTGAAGTAGTCCTGATTTAAATAATGTCTACTTTGTGAAATTGTCACCTTGGTGTGGTCAAGGAAGCAAAGAATTTTTTTTTTTTTTTTTAAGATTTTAAGGGAGAAAGAAAGGGTGAGAAACATCAATGTATAGTTGCCTTTCACCTGCCTCCAGCTGGGGACCTGGCTGGAGACCTGGCTTGTAACCTGGGTATGTGCCCTGACTGGGAATCGAACCAGCGATGCTTGGGTTCGCAGGTCGGTGCTCAGTCCACTGAACCACACCAACCAGGGCAAAGAATAGATACTCTTTGAGTGATGGAAAACATTTACTTGGCTGTGCTAGAATTTCTGGGCACACAGATTATTCCTTCACAGAAATCAAACTGTAGTACTAGGTTCTTAAAACTTTCAGATGAAACCAAATTATGACTTTAAAACATACAGTTAAAAATAAAAATTTTAGGCCCTGGCTGGTGTGACTTAGTGGATTGGCATCAGCCTGCAGACCCAAGGGTGGCTGGTCAGATTCCCAGTCAGGGCACATACCCAGGTTTCCAGCCAGGTCCCCAGCTGGAAGCAGGTGAAAGGCAACCATACATTGATGTTTCTCTCTCTTTCTTCCTCCCTCTTTGCCCTTCTCTCTAAAAAAATTTTTTTAATTTTTTTTAAGTTTAAAAAATAAAAATTTTAGCCCTAGCTGGTGTGGCTCAGTGGCTAGCCTGCAAACCAAAGTGTCTGCCTGCAAACCAAAGGTCTCCTATTTGATTCCTGGTTGGGGCACATGCATAGGTTGTGGGCCAAGCTCCTAGTTGGAGACATGAGAGGCAACCGGTCAGTGTTTCTCTCACACATTGATGTTTCTCTCCCCTCTCTGTCCCTCCCTCCCCCCTCTCTAAAAATTCATAAGTACAATCTTTTTTTAAAAATTTTTAACATAAATTAAAATTTTACTTGGTTTAAACCAATTTTTCAAATATGCAAACTACCTTTTTAGTTAAAATGCTTAATTTTGAAAATATGATCTCACCCTGGCTAATGTGGCTCACTGGATTGACCATAGGCCTGCAAACCAAAGGGTTGCTGGTTCAATTCCCAGTCAGGGCATGTGCCTGGCTTGCAGTCCGGGTCTCCAGTTGAGGGTGATAAGTAGGAGGCTACCACACATTGATGTTTCTTATGGGGAAAAACAATAAAATGATAGCAGGTTTCTTATGAGAAACCTTAGAGGCCAGAAGGCAGTGGCGTAACATTTGTCAAGTGTTGAAAGAAAAGAACCTATCAAACTTTGAGGGTTTTTTTGTTGTTGTTGTTTGTTTATTTTGCTTTGCTTTGTGAATACATTTGTTAAAGCTGAGGACAGTGAAACAAAGAAGGGCTTAAGATAGAAGAAGCAACAGGAGAAGTAGAAGGGACTGTTTTGGCTCACTGTAAAGTCAGAGAAAAGGGGGCTTTAGGGACAGGTTCAGGGAATTTGCCTGAGACAAACTGCTGCTGCCCATTGCTACCCTGGTTGCAAGTCTCATGGGGAGCCTTAGAGTTTAGGAGAAAGAAAATTCACGGGAAAAGGAGATTCGAGTGGGCAGGTCCCAAGGAGGGAGAAATTATTCTTCAGGAATGATGGAGAAATAAAGATATTTTCTTTTCTTTTTAATCATTTTTAAAAAGATTTTATTATTTTTAGAGAGGGGTGAGGGGAGGGAGGCAGAGAGGGAGAGGGACATCGATGTACGGTTGCCTTTCACCTGCCTCCAGCTGGGGACCTGGCTTGCAACCTGGTTATGTGCCCTGGCTGGGAATCGAACCAGCGACCCTTGGATTCACAGGCCAGCACCTATCCACTGAGCCACCAGTCAGGGCAGATATTTTTCTTTTTTAATACAGCACACATATACTTACTTGGGGCTGGTAAATCTGCCTCTGGTTAATATGATGGCATTAAGTATACTAAAATTGTGTATTTCTGCAAAGAACACCAATACTCTCAGGTTATTTAGGAAATCTGCAAGCTGGGAAGTCTGAGGCGATCTGAGGATGACTAGGAAGAGCTCTCTCCCCTGTTAATGTGGAACTGCAAGTTCTAAGTACAAGAATTGCAGTCCTGCTGTCCACAAAGGCACAGCCCAAGTTCAGTCTTCAGCTGGCATCAAGAAAGTCGTGCCTCCCCAACCAAAAGGAGATGGCCGGGGGAACAGTGGAAGCCTGCTGCAGGCACACTCCCTGCCTCTTCTTTTCCACATTCTCTGTCTGTGAAGCCTTCTTGTGGAAGATATTTCTGTAAGGTTGGAATAAAGATAAAGGTCACAAGACTTTATTTTAAGGAACCTTTAATGCAAAGAGCTTATGTTCTTTAGTGAAGTTCAGGTTTTAGGGAGTTCAAATATAGGCCCTTGACTCCTTGGGACACTTCAGACTTGAAACCGTTCTTTTTTGTTCCTCAAAGATTTTATATTTATTTTTAGAGAGAGGGGAAGGGAAGGAGAGAGGGAAAGAATCATTGAGTGTGAAAGAACAATCAATTATCTTCACTGGGTGCCCCTACTTGGACCAAAGGCAGGCATGTGCCCTGACCTGAAACCCAACCAGCAACCTTTGGTTTTGAAGAACAACCCCCAGCCACCTGAGCCAAGCCAATCAGGGCAGACTTGAAACAGTTCTTTTCACAGGAAAAGAGGAAGCCAATGATACAATTGAGATCTCCTAATGTGTGGAGAAGAGTCACATTTCTAGTTACTTTATTATTTTTTTTTAATTTAGTTATTCTGTGGGATTTTTTAAAATGTTTTCAATATTTTTATGCATTATTTTTAGAGAGAAGAGCATGGAAGGAGGAAGAAAGGGAGTGAAACATCAGTGCATGGTTGCCTTTTACCTGCCTCCAGCTACGGACCTGGCTGGAGACCTGGCTTGCAGCCTGGTTATGTGCCCTGGCTGGAAATTGAACCAGTGACCTTTTGGTTTGTAGGTCAGGATCTATCCACTGAACCACCAGCCAGGGCTTGTAGTTACATTTAAAAAGCACACTTGTCAATTCCCAGCTGGGGCACATAACCAGCTTGCAAGCCAGGTCTCCAGCCAGGTTCTGTAGCCAGAGGCAGGTGAAAGGCAACCATACATTGATGTCTCTCTCCTTCCCTGCCTCTCTCTCCCTTCCCCTCTCTCTAAAAATAATAAAATCTTTTTTAAAATTATTTTTTAAAAAAGCACACTTGATGCATGTCAGTTCACAAAACGTTACTGGAGGGAGGCATAAGAAACTGCAGCCAGTCCTGGCTTGGTGATTCAGTTGGTGGGAGTGTATTTCCCATACTCCAAAAGGTTGCCAGTTCAATCCTCAATCAGGGCAGGTAAGGGAGACAAATGATTGATGTTTCTCCCTCACATTGAGGGTGTGTGTGTGTGTGTCACTATAAAATCAGTAAACATGTCCTTAGATGAGGATTTTTTAAAAAGAAATAAAGAAACTGCTAACATACTTCTCCTCTTGAGCTTGAGGTCCACAAGAAGGAGGGAGATTTATGCTTTTATACCTTTCAAATGTGTTACATATAACATATTGTTGACTTAAAAAGAAATGCCATAGTACATCAATACTAATTGTTCTTGCACTCTTCTTTGTTCTTAGCTTTAGGGAACCTTGTGGTTTAGGGATTCTAAGACTGGCGGGTTAAGGAGCAGTTTAACTAGATTGGGCTCTGCACTTGGATTTACTTAGCTTTTGGAGAATTCCCAGGAAAACAACAACCTGAAAGCAGCCTCTGGTAGCTTGATTAGTGGGAGGGGCTCTTCCTTCCTTTGCTTTCCTTCTGGCTGACCATGGGGGTGGAGTCTCCACTCAAGGTGCCTGGAGGCAAGAGAAACCTAGCCATTGTCTGATAGTGAAAGTGGGTTGACCTATGTGTTCACCTGACGCAATCACAGACTGCCCAAGATGCATTTCACCAACAACTTTACAATCGCTCGATCCTCCTGTTTAGATCCAATCACCTGATGCACCAGAAGCTGCCGGGAAGCTAATGTTGAACACATCTTCCAGGTTCTCTGGCCACAAGGTAGGTCTGGGAAACAAGGATCAGAGACATTGTGAATAGTTGTATCATTTTGAGCAGATGCACCTCATTCTTGCATAGACTGGGCGATTTCCTGCTGTCACCTGGTAAGTGCTCCAGCTTCTGGCTGATAAGGGCAGTTCCACCTCTGACAGCTTCAGTTTTTGCATGACATTTTAAAGTGCATAAAAGTAAGAGAAATTTAAAGATAGAGCTTTTAAAATCAATAATTTTAGAGTTCTGATTCCTTATTCAGTTTTCTTTCTTTACCACTGGAGTTTGTGTGTTTTAATTATTTTAGACATCCCCTTACTGGGGACAAAGTGGTCAGGTTTGCTGAGTAAGCTGCTTTTCTGTTGGTCAGGGTTCTGTTACTGGCTCTTTCCCTAGTTACCCCTCCAGATACCCTGCCCCACCTCCCCCACACCCTGTCAGGTGCTTGGGTTTGGTGCCGGCCCCTGGTCATGAGTCACTGTTTGATATCCTGCATTGAACTCATTACCTTTGACAGACACACCCTTTCTTTTCTTTTTTTAAAGATATTATTTATTATTATTTTTAGAGAAAGGGGAAGGGAAGGAGGCAGAGAGGGAGAGAGACATCAATGTATGGTTGCCTTTCACCTGCCTCCAGCTATGGACCTGGCTGGAGACCTGGCTTGCAACCTGGCTATTTGCCCTGGCTGGGAATCAAACCAGTAATCTTTGGGTTCGCAGGCCGGTGCCTATCCACTGTGCCGCCAGCCAGGGGCAACACACTTTTTCTGACTTCAAGATGGTCAAACCCTGTCTCAGCACTAAGAAGAATGTACACACATTTATTTTGTTTTATATTTAAATTGTAGTAAAATACACATGGCATAAAATGTATCATTAGTGACATTTAGCACTCATGATGTTTTACAACCATCACCACCCATCACCACCGCGTTATCACCCCCAGAGGAAACCCTGCATCTATTAGCAGTCACTCCCCATTTCCTCTCCCTCAGCCTTTGGCAACCAGCAGTCTTTCTACCTATATAGATTTGCCTTTCTGGATGTTTCATATAAATGGAATCATATACTGTGTGACCTTTTGTGTCTGGATTATTTCACTGAACGTAAATGTTTTCAAGGCTCACCCATGTTATAATGTACGAGTGTTTTCTTCTTCTTTTTTTTAATTTTATTGTTGGTGTATTACATCCATCCCCTTTTTTTATTCTTCTTATGACCAAATAATATTCCATTGTATGGCATTACCACATTTTGCTTATCTGTTCATCTGTTGATGGACATTTGGGTTGTTAAAAATAATGAATCTTTGTTGAGTAGTTTTCGTGTGAGTGTGTTTTCATTTCTTTTGGGTTAGAAGTGGAATTGATGGATCATATGGTAGTTCTGTATTTTAACTCTTTGAGGAACCACCAGACTGTTTCCACAGCAGGGGGACCATTTTCTATTCACACCAGCAACAATACACAAAGCTCGCTCTCAATTTCTCACATCCTCATCAGCACTTTTTTTTTTTTTTTTTTAATCTTCAGTCAAGGCTATGTTGATTGATTTTAGAGAGAGGAGGGGAGAGAGAGAGAAAACAGCCGATCAGCTGTCTGCTATATACACTTCACCCCAGGCTCAAACCCAAATGCTTCCAGTGCAACAGGGTGGTGCTTCAGCTGACTGGGCCACCAGGTCAGGGCAGCGTTGGTCATTTTTCATTTTTGTCATTAAAGCTACCTTAGTAGGTGTATACACAGGTCTTCAAATGAATTTTTTTATTAAATAGAGAAAAACAGTTGTAGTCAGAAAGTAAAAAGTTTATACCAGAAATGTCAGTCTCTTGTCTCTTTCCATCCTCCTTCAGCCCATTCCTAGAGGGTTCAAGTTTTTGTTGTTTCTTCTGGGTTTTGTCTCCATTTAACCTCTGGTGTATTCTGTTTTACCCATTTTGAGTCATTGGCTAGATGAGGATTACAACTTACTCTGGTTTATAGAATGCCTTTCATTTTCTCAGTATAATTTGTGTTAGGACACTGGTTTGATTATTTAAAAAGGATCAAAACAAATATCTTGCCTTACACAAGTTAGAAGTTTGTTTCTCATATAATTAAGAACTCAAGGATTGATGGTGGTGGTTTCCAGCTACCAGGAATCTGTGCTCTTTCTGTCCTGTTGCTGCTTCTTCAAAAGTATTTCCCATCTTATTTTCCAAGGTGGCTGCTCCAGGTTTCCTCACCACCCCCACCCATGGTCCACCCACAGGAAGGAAGGAGAACAGGGCAGGAGAGAGCTTACTCTCCCGTAAAAGCTTAGAAGCTGTGCATATCCCCTGCACTCATCCAAGCGGCTGTCTACTTTCTTCCATGTAACTTCTAACATATTTTATCTTGCTATTAACAATTAGCGAGGGTGCCCCTGCCTGTGTGGCTTAGTTGATGGGGCATCATCCCAAGAGCGGAAAGGTTGCCAGTTGGGTTCATGATCAGGGCACAAGTCTGAGGTGCAAGTTTAGCCCTCCAGGGCACGTATGGAAAGCAAAAATTGATGTTTTTCTCTCTCTTTCTCCCTCCCTTTCCTTCTCTCTAAAAATATGCTATTTTAATAATAATAATAATGGGCTAGTGTCTGCATGTTTCATATGAGTGGATACTGTTCTAGGTGCTACTTTCTAGTCACTTACTAAGCTAACCCTCGAAACAGTCTTCTAAAGTAGATAATTGTTTTCCTTTTACAGATAAGGGAATCAGGCACCATCAAATCAAGGAGCTGCCCAGGTCACAGAGTGAGTAAGGGGCAAGGCTGAAGCTCCAGAGCCCACCTTCACTTATGCTTTTAAACCGGGGTCCATGATCCTCTAAGGAGTCCCACTACACCACCTTTTCCATTTGTCCTTCAGGCTGGCGGGTTGATCAGAGGCGCCCAGCCTCGGAGCTGGCAGGGCTTAACTTAGTTAATGTTTAGTTATTATCAGCCTCGGCCGGCACTGCCCTGCAGCTCCCTAGGCTTGTCCCAGGGTCAGCGGGCAAGAAGTATCAGTGTATAAGGGGTGAAAATATTTCCTGTGCTCGCTCTATACCAATTTACCTTTCTGAATGAAAGCCCTTCTTAAATGGAATCATTGACACCCCAAACATTTATTTCGCTTTTATTTCATGGACTGATGGTCCCAGTCACCACTGCAATCATGCTCCTATGCCGCTGAGAATAGCAGGGCCTCGTGACCACCTTGTGCTGCAGCCCTTAACGGTTTCTTGTTATATTGACTTAGTGATCAGGATATAAACTTTGGGATGTGCACATGATGGACAGCAAGGACTTAGAAGCTGAAATCCACCCCTTGAAGAATGAAGATGGGAAATTGCCAGAGAATCTGGGAAACCAATTGAAAAAGGACGATAACTTGAAAAGCACACCTCTGCAGTCTCGCCTCTCCCGATGCCGGACGGTGGCGTTTTTCCTTTCCCTGTTTATCTGCCTTTTGGTGGTATTTGTAATTTCCTTCATCATCCCATGTCCAGACAGGCCGGTGTTACAGGGAATGTGGAGGATCAATTTCAATGCGTCAGGTGAGCCCTGCCCACCCCACCCTTGCTCCTCCACTCCTGCCAGTGACATTCTCTCTTCTGGGTGGGCAGTGAGGGCAGCATATGTCTGGGAATCTGGAAGTCATCTATTTCTTTTTAAGTCACCAACTTCTATTTATTTTTTTAGTATATTTATTTTTTTTAATACAGCATTTTACTGATTTTGCTGTTATAGTTATCCCAATTTCTTTTCCCTCTGCTCCCCTCCACCCAGTACACCCTTCCCTCCAGGAATCCCATGCCCCCTTAGTTCATGTCCATGGGTACATATAAGTTCTTCGGCTTGACCCTTTCCTGTGTTATTCTTAACATCCCCCTGTCTATTTTGTACCTACCAGTTATACTTCTTAATCTCTGTACCGTTTCCCCATTTCTCCCACTTCCCCTTCCTAGCTGATAACCCTCCAAATGATGCCCATACTTACAATTCTGTCCCTGTTCTGGTTGTTTGCTTAGTTTTTTTATTTTTTATTTTTTTAGGTTCTGTTATTGATAGTTATGAACTGTCATTTTAATGTTCATAGTTTTGATCCTCCTTTCCTTAAATAAGTCCTTTTAAAATTTCATGTAATAATGGCTTGATGATGATGAACTCCTTTAGCTGTACCTTGTCTGGGAAGCACTTATCTGCCCTTCCATTCTAAATGATAGGTTTGCTGGGTAGAGTAATCTTGGTTGTAGGTCCTTGCTTTTTCATCACTTTGAATACTTCATGCCAGCCCCTTCTGGCCGCAGTTTCTTTTGAGAAATCAGCTGATAGTCTTATAGGAACCTCTTTGTAGATAACTCTCTTTTACTTTATTGCTGCTTTTAAGATTCTCTCTTTATCTTTTACCTTTGGCATTTTAATTATGATGTGTTTTGGTGTGGCCCTGTTTGGGTCTAGCTTGTTTGAAACTCTCTGTGCTTCCTGGACTTATATGTCTATTTCCTTCACCAAATTAGGGAAGTTTTCCTTCACTATTTTTTCACTTAAGTTTTCAGTTTCTTGCTCTTCCTCTTCTCCTTTTGGCACCCCTATGCTTTGGATATTGTCACATTTTAAATTGTCCCAGATGTTCCTATGTCTTTCCTCATTTTTTTTTTTTTTCAATTCTTATTTCCTCTTTCTGTACTGGTTGATTGTTTATGTCTTCCTTATGTTCCAAATCATTGATTTGAACCCCAGTTTCCTTCTCTTCACCCTTGGTTTCATGTGGACTTTTCTTTGCTTCACATAGCCTAGCTGTCACTCTTTCCTTTACGTGTTTGCTGCATTTAAGCATATCTGCCAAGTATGTGAGCATCTTAATCACCAGTGTTTTAAACTCTGTGTCCGTTAAGTTGGCTCTCTCCTTGGCTGTTAGGTTGGCTCTCTTCATTGCTCAGTTCTCCCACTGGCACCTTGATCTGTTTCCCCTTTTGGGTCATCCTTCTTTATCACCTCAGCTTGACAGCTTTCTGTGTTTGCCTCTGTGTTTTAGGCAGAGCTGTCATTATTCCTGTTATGTTCTAAGGGGCAAAGCCTCTGGTATTTGTCAGTATGCGGCAACCCATTTCACCACATTGTGGTGCTGTATGTGGGGGAGGGGCCAGAGAGGGAACAGTGCTGCTTGATCAGCACCTAACCTCTTTTCCAGGTACTTCTCCCACTTCCTGTATGGGACTGGCACCTCTCTAGCTGTTGCCTTGGTTGTGGTTCCCAGGGTGTATGGGCCTGAGGATGTTCTAGGACCATAGGGTCCTCTAAACAAGTGGACTCTGCTGAGAAGCCAGGAATTTCTTCCTCTGTCCCAACCCCTACTGGTTTTCATCATCAGAACCAATAAGGCTTTATCTTTCCCCAGTGTTGGAACCATGAGTTGTTGGGTGTTGGGAGCACTCCCCAGGTGTCCCTCCCTATCTTTCTAATGTGTGACTATGCTGTCTGCCAGCTGGCCATAGCCACTGTTGCCACCACTGCTGCTGCTGCCTCCACCCCTCATCCTCTCCACCCCAGCTCTGCCCCTCCTGCCTGTCTAGATGAGCATTTCTTCTTTATACCTTTGTTTGTTGGCGTTCCATGTAGCCCATTTTTCTGGAACTTCCGGTTGCCTCCAGTTTTGAGGTGGTTATATTGTTTTTTAATTGTGGAGGGAGATGCAGCACATTACCTACACCACCATCTTGGCCAGAAGTCACCAACTTTTATGCCTCACATATTTCATACAGAAGCAAATACGGCAAATGGTTCCAGTGGAGTGAAAAAAAAAGGTGCAAGTTTGAAAACATTGCTCTGTTGACTGGGAGCAGGGTCTCCATGACATCACCACGAATAGTAGCTGTACTTGTCTGTCCTTTGCAGACACAACTCTGGGCACAATGGGCACAGCCCACAGGGCAGCATAAGCAGTATTCTTGGCATTTGCAGGAGCCAGGACACATGCAGGATCTACCAGTGGGGCAAGAGCAGTTGGGGTCCATTTCGATCAGAGATGAGGGAGGAGGTCCAAAGCTAGAAGAGAAGAGGCATTTGCACTGATGCAGCAATGCATGGTGGAAGTTACCAAGCCTAAGTGGCTGCCAATTCTGTGTCCATGGTTTTCCCACAGCCTCTCAGGAAAAATGGAAGGACTGCTGTGGAAGGGTAGGAAGGACATTTTAGGAAGGACAGGCTAGGTTAATAAAGGAAAGTAGCTGGTTTGGTTACTTTTCAGAATTGAAAAGTAAAACAGTAACTTGGGAAGAGATATAGAGAAGGCTGTTCTGAAATGTGACAAATATGCTGATTTTGTAGTCCAGTGTTTCTGAAGGGTTTAGCTAGAATAAAGCACATTTTCATTTCTCTCATAAAATTGGCAGTTTGGAATTTTTGCCTTAATGAAAAACAACTGAATCAGCCTTTCTCTGGACACTGTTTGAGTTGCCTATGCTTTTATTGTTACAACAAGGAAATCATTACCAAAACCCAAGTCGTGAAGATTTCCCTATGTTTTTTGCTAAGGGTTTTACAGTTTTAGCTTTTAAGTTTATATCTTTGCATTAAGGTAAGGGCCCAACTCCATTCTTAGTTTATCTTTTGAGTCCTCAAATGAAAGGCTAGACCCTAATGAGTGAAGAAACGTGGCATCTTTCAATCCCAATCTGACGTAAGGAGGAATTCATTCCTGAGCAGAAGGTACTCAGAAGATCCGTTTGTGAGACCCAGGTGTATTTGCTGCTTCTTCCTGAAGGTTAACCTCTGATACTGTCATTCACTGTGTAGATGAGGAATTGCAGATACTCTGAAGCGGTGTGGGGAATCGCATGTCCCTGTGGTGATCTCACAGTGGTAGATTCTAACTGGCACCAGACCCTAAGGAGCAGCGTGGTAGGTCATGTCAGACATGGCCTGTACTTTTGACGAGGTATGGCTTGAAGAATACTGTCTCTGGTTTTCTTTTTCAGTCACCTATGACTTTCTGGCCACAAAAGACATAAACGGGGACAGGGTCCAAGATGTTCTCTTTCTTTTTAAAAACACCAACAGCACCAACAATTTCAATGAGTCCTGCACCATTGAAGGTAATTTTCCTTCTATCTGAAGGATGAACTCCCTATAGGGAGAGGTATCCTTGCTTTTGCAGTGTCTGGGGAAAGCAATTGGTAAAATTTCTGGAAACTGTCATTGCCCTTCATTTGCAGCAGGACTAGGAAGAGACAGGGGAGCAAGCTCCGGTCTCAGCATCCACCCTGCTTGACTACTGACCCCCATGGGGTCAACATTGGGGCCCCCAGCCCCCATGGGTGTGTGGCAGTTAAGGGGCCTGGGTATAAAGGGAACGAACCTGGGCAGTAGGGGCTGTGGCAGGGAGCAAGGTGCAAGGGAGGACTGGTAGTGTGTGGGCTGCGTGCGTGGCCACACAGAGTTGGGTCTGTCCCCTCCAGGCTTTTCCTCGCCCTGCTCCTTTGTGGCTGCTATATCAGGAGTCAATGGCAGCATCCTCTGGCAGAGGCCAGCAGCGCAGGATGGGGGCCTTGTGTTGTGTGACATCACCCAGCCGAGGGACAGCGGGGCATCTTCCACCTGCATCCTCATGGACAGAGGCGGTTCTTTCATCGCAGTCAACTTACTTACAGGTGGGCTGGTTCGCTCTGCACCTCCACTTACGCTTGCTCAGGTGGGAGGACCGACGCCAGCATGCTCTGGGAAGGGTTAGCCGGTGCTCCAGGCAGTGTGACTGGAGGGAGAGGATAGTTACAGAGTGGGAAGGAACCCCCACTGGAGGACACAGACACTTAGCAGTCACACACCATTATGTCCTGTCACCTCTTTAGATCTTGCTTGTCAAGGCACAGCAGAGCACACTCTGTGGAGTGGCAGAGATGTGGAGGAGGAGGAGCTTGGCTACTGCTTGTCATAGGAAGTGAGTGGCCCCAGCCTTCTTCTACAGCGCCCAGGGCAAGTGCAGGCCGTGCATCGAGCGGCAGTGGCGACCTGGGCCTGTCAGTGCACTAGGCATGAGGGTGCTCCTGGCTGGGCCAAACTATAACCAGCTGTGTTTAGGCCCTGAGGGGATGGCCACTCACACCTTCCTAGGGGCTTAAGGAATTCTGCCGTGACACTAAATTTGGTGGATATTAGCATTCCCCTTACAAATAGTGATTTTAAGGATATAGAGGACAAAATTAACAACAGGCTTGAAATATTTGGAGAAGAATCAGTCTTTTATTTTTTATTTTTTATTTTTTTTTAAAGATTTTATTTCATTATTTTTAGAAAGAGGGGAAGGGAGAGAGGCAGAGAGGGAGAGAGACATCAATGTATGGTTGCCTTTCACCTGCCTCCAGCCACAGACCTGACTGGAGACCTGGTTTGCAACCTGGTTATGTGCCCTGGCTGGGGAATCGAACCTGCGACCTTTGGGTTCGCAGGCTGGCACCTTATCCACTGTGCTACCAGCCAGGGCAGAAGAATCAGTCTTTTAAAATGGGCAAGGTGCCCTGACTGGTGGCACAGTGGATAAGGCGCCAGCCTGCGAACCCAAATGTCGCTGGTTCCATTCTTAGCCAGGGCACATAATGAGGTTGCAAGCCAGGTCTCCAGCCAGGTCTGTGGCTGGAGGCAGGTGAAAGGCAACCATGCATTGATGCTCCCTCTCTGCCTCTCTCCCTTCTCCTTGCTCTAACAAATTTTTTTTTTTTTTTAAGATTTTTCATTATTTTTAGAAAGAGGGGAAGGGAGTGAGGCAGAGAGGGAGAGAGACATCAATGTATGGTTGCTTTTCACCTGCCTCCAGCCACAGACCTGACTGGAGACCTGGTTTGCAACCTGGTTATGTGCCCTGGCTGGGGAATTGAGCCTGCGACCTTTGGGTTTGCAGGCCGGTGCCTTATCCACTGTGCTACCAGCCAGGGCTTCTAACAATTTTTTAAAAAATAATTTAAAAAAGGGCAAGATTACTTTGGGTCAGAAGCTGTTACCTCAGGACGTGCAGTCCCCAGGTATAACCCTAAGTATCTTCATTCTCTTCTTCTGAAGGGCAGAGGCCCAGGCCACTTAGCTAGGGCCTTTGTGGGGACAGAGGGTCAGTCTGCCTTTGAGCCCAGCAGCAGTCAGGGGTCCCCAGGGACCGTGGGGCATGGTAAAGTCAGGCCCTGTCCATCCAGATGGGGAAGGTCAGCATGGGCTATAAGGTACGCTAGAGCCAAATATTAGAAAATGGGTAAATAAAAAAATGTGGGCAAATTCTGCAGTTCCCAGAAGTAATACTTCAACACTCTGGTATGTAAGCCCCTGGACTTTTTGCACTTTTACTCATCAGTATGTTCACACTTTCATTTGCCTTCAGCCTCCTGTTGGCAGGTGTTTTCATGTCTGAGTGGGGGCATCCGTGCATTTGCCAGGCTGCAGTGGAAGGGGCCCTGGGAACAGCACCCAGTAATGTGTATTTTGTTTTAGGGGAGACCCTGTGGAACCGTCCCAGCAGCTTCAGAAGGAACACTTCTATCCTAAGCCCTTTACTCCAGGTGCCTGACCTTGATGCCGATGGGGCCCCAGATCTGCTGGTTCTCACCCAAGAGGAAAATGAGGTATAGCCCTCCTCACAAGTCACTGCAGCCCACATGCTATGTGGTCTCTCTACCCTGATCCACTTCCACTTCCCAGGCAGAATTTGGGTCTGATCACTTGTCAGGGGACTTGCCTAAGACACTTTGTGGTGGCACCTGCAGACCCACACACTGGAGCAGCTCTGTCCCTATCCACAGCTCCTGGTTCTCCCCGAGAGTAGGAGTGCGCTTAGTGTTTGTGCCACTGTGGCATGGGTGAAGCTGTGAGTACTGGGAGGGTCTCTAGCAGACCACCCACTTCTCCCAGGCAGGCCACACACAGACGCCTGGTATCAGACACTCTTAAATCAAAGCATTCTTTCCCCCAACCAGGGGGACTTTGACCCATTTTGACTCCATGTTTTGCAGGTTAGCAGCTACATCTATTCAGGCAGCACCGGGCACCAGATTGGCCACCAAGGCAGCCTCAGTGTGGACAAGACCAGTGGCTTCCTCCTTTATGTCACCAGGGCGGGTGCCCACTACATCCTTCTCCCCTGTGGTATGTTGTACCTGCTGGGTCCCAGAACAGCCTCACTTGCAGAGGCCATGCTGGCCTCAGATGAGCAGCACACTGTGGAAAAGCAGACTGTTGCCCTGGCTGGTGGCTCAGTGGATAAGGTGCCAGCCCGTGAACCTAAAGGTCGCTGGTTCGATTCCCCAGCCAGGGCACA
The DNA here is from genome assembly GCA_004026585.1 of Noctilio leporinus. Classification (NCBI taxonomy): domain Eukaryota; kingdom Metazoa; phylum Chordata; class Mammalia; order Chiroptera; family Noctilionidae; genus Noctilio; species Noctilio leporinus. The sequence continues at coordinate 42,813 of PVIW01005674.1, forward strand.
TAACCAGGTTCCAAGCCAGATCTCCAGCCAGGTCCATGGCTGGAGGCAGGTGGAAGGCAACCATACACTGATATCTCTCTCTCTCTCTCTCTCTCTCTCTCTCTATCTCTCTCCCTTCCCCTCTCTCTGGAAATAATAAATAAAATCTTAAAAAAAAAGAAAAAGAAGCCCTGGCTGGTAGCACAGTGGGTAAGGCGCCGGCCTGCGAACCCAAAGATTGCAGGTTCGATTCCCCAGCCAGGGCACATAACAAGGTTGCAAACCAGGTCTCCAGTCAGATCTGTGGCTGGAGGCAGGTGAAAGGCAACCATACATTGATTCTTCTCTCCCTCTCTGCCTCTCCCTTCCCCTCTCTCTGGAAATAATAAATAAATAAATATTTAAAAAAAAAAAAAAAAAAGAAAAAGGAAAAAAAAAGCAGAGTGTGAGGAAAATCAGAGTAACTGTTACGAGGCTCATTGAGTCCTGCTTTCATTCTAGGGATTCAAGTTAATCATTAACAGGCTGAGAAGGCCACTAATGGTCTCAGTGCCCCCTCCAAGGCTCAAGGAGGGCACCATGTGTTTTTAGAAGTAGGGCTGATGGGCATATGTCCTCCTGGTCCCCCGTAACAACCCATGGTGATCTGAGGCTCTTCTGTGTTTTGAGTAGCAAGTTCTCTCTGTGGCCACTCTGTGAAGGACATCTATGAAAAAATGACTGGGAGAAACAGCCCGCTAAGGAGAGACCCCAGCTGGGAGGACATGCTCAACGCTACCAACCACGGGCTACTTTTGCACAGGTTGGTCTGGGTGGTGTCACATAGACCAGCCCCTATTCCTCAGTGCTGAGAGCAGTCAGGGGCTGGCTGCTGGCTACTGGTGCTGTGAGGTCCTCCTGGGTTCAGACATAGGAACTGGGCAAACAGAAGCCATGGAAAACCAGGGAAGCCCTGACTGGTGTGGCTCAGTTGGTTAGGCATTGTTCTGCAGAGTGAAAGGTCGCTGTTCAATTTCCAGTCAGGGCACATACCTGGGTTTGTCCCTGTTGGGGCACATATGAAAGGCAACCAATGTCTCCCTCCCTCTCTTTCTCCCTCCCTTCTACTCTCTAAAAATAAATAAATAAAATCTTAAAGTAAAAACATGGGAAAAGTTTCCCAATAGTAGATTCACTCTTTCTCCATGCATGGTGAGGGTCCTGTTTTGTAATTTCAAGTTGGAAAACTAAGAAATAAGAGACTGCACCTAGGAATCTCGTGGGCAGTGCTGGGAGAGGGTCCCTGCCTCCAGGCTCTGTGTCCCAGCTGCATCCCTCCCACCTCTTCTAGCTCTGGAGCCATCAATTATCTGATGAATGTGCCGGGGAAGGATGGCGAGGACCTCCTCCTTGTGGGTTCAGAGGCCTGTGTGCTGCTGGACGGGCAGGAGCTGACACCCAAGTGGACCTTCAACGAAGCCCAGGTCCTCAGGTACACAGGGTCTTCTCCAGGAACATGTGCAGTTGTTGCAAGCTAAGCACCACCAGCCCATACTCCCAGCAGCCCTAGGGACAAGGCCCCCCACTGGGAGTGGACAAGAGGACCAGTGTGCTCCTGCTAGAGGCCTCTTGCCTGTCATCTTGCACTGAGGGGCTGGGGTAAGCCCCCTTAGTCAAGGCAGCCCTGACCCTGCCCACGTTTATCCAAGGAGAAGATGGGTGGCACCCCTGTCTCCAGGTATCTCCTCACAGAAACCCCTTGTGACTTTTCTGTTTCTCTAGAAAACCCATCCTTGGCCACTACAAACCTGACACTTTGGCTGTGGTCATTGAAAATGGAACCGGCATTGACAGACAGGTTGGTTGCACTTCCTTTTTGTGGTCTCACCTTTGTTAATAACCGAGGAAGATTAGTCTGAACAGCAAACAGGGCTGTGACTTGGAGGCTGAGCTGGGAGAAAAGAGGCTTCGGGGAGACATTCTGTTCAGCCTCGGAGCATCTTGTTCAGGACTGGCATAGCTAAGGACCCATGTGCCTGTGTGAGCACCACACTCAGCTGCATCATGCTGTCCTCTCTCCAGATCCTGCTCCTGGACCTCAGCACGGGGGCCATCCTGTGGAGCCAGGCCCTACCAGGCCTCCCTGGGGACCCTCAGTCTGCCAGCCTGCCCACCGCAGACCACCGCTCAGCCTTCTTCTTCTGGGGCCTCCACGAGCTAGTCGGAGCCAGCCAGAGGGTACGGGCAGATGGGCAGAGCACACAATTGGGACACACCTAATGCCAGGGCCAGAGAGCAGAGAACAGAGGCCAGTCTTAGGTCCCTCCTTGAAGAGCTAATTGAGTGGACACACACGGAGAAATAGAGAAGCCATGGGAGGATGTGTGAGGCAGCATCCTGACCACAGGGGAGGTCTGGGCTTGAATCTGCCCTGGGGCAGAGATGGGAATCTGGGAATGGGGGATACGCTGGGGAGAGCGGGGCTGATTTCCAGGAAGAGGATACTGAGGAGGATCAGGGTCAGGCAGCGGGGAAGAGGACTGGAAGGTGGGTACAAAGTCCAGATTGATGTTCGGGGGACTCTAGGTGAGGACCCTAGTACACACAGCTCTGGGTGTGGTCACCGTCAGGAGTGGACACTTGGGTCCTTGGCCCAGATGCAGAGATGGCTGCAACCCTGGTCAGCCTCATGCCCTGTGGCTGGTTCTTACTGTAGGAACCCGGAGACAGCCAGCACAGCCTGTACATGTTTCACCCCACCCTGCCCAGTGTCCTGCTGGAGCTGGCCAATATCTCTGCCAATATCGTCACCTTCCAAGGTGAGTGCAGACCTGGGCCCCGCCCATGGGGAGGTCTGCTGAGTCTGTCCCAAGAGACTTGACAGCTATGTCTTCCACAGTGGCCCTGTTTGAGCCAGGCCGCCATGCTGCCTGCATCCTCCTCACGGGCCCACTCAGCCCAGATGCACCTGGCTTGGTCTCTGTGGCCAAGCACAAGATACAGGATCTCATCCTGAGCAGCAGGGTGGTTCGCCTGACCGAGGATGGTCTTGACAGTGACCAGGCCATCAGGGACCAGCTCTCCCGCCTGCGGTACCGGAGTGAGACGTAGGTGCACAAAGGCCAGATCACGAGAGAGGCTCCAGCTGCTGAAAGGAAACATCCTAGGAATCTGGCCCTTCATGCACTTGACCTGTATACTGATCCCCACTCCTGAGCCTGGCAACGGTCTCCATGGGGTCCCCTTCATCCCCAGGGACATGGGTGGGTGAGAGGAAACCCAGGCCTCTCTCCTGCCCAGCATACTGTGTCCTTACACGAGTCCTCACACTGTCCCCCACTGGAGTCACACGCTCAGGGCCAGCTGCTTTCACAGTGATCTCCCTGGGGTAAAAGCCCAGGCCCATCCTGCAGAAATCTCCATCTCCCACCTTAGCTCTTCCTACTCTGCACTGTCCCCCTGGGAACATGGAGCTTGGAGGGCAGTGGGCCCTGGGGTGGCCTCAGGGCAGCAACACTTCCTAGCATTGCCTTGAGGACACAGTGGATGACACTGCTTATGGGTGCCGGAGGGATTTACTAAACCCTGTGCTGGCAGCTTGTGTTGTGCATGTCCCAAGGAACTCGCCATAGGACACACATGGGGGTTGTTTTGCATCCTCTTCATACACACTGGAGCCACTTGTCCCTCTGAAGTCCCTGCACCCCTAGGCGTAACCACATTCCCTCCTTCCTGGTGCTTGGACAACCCCAGCATTGGTGTCACCTGATGCAGGGCTCACCTCTGTGCCTTGTCACACCCCAGGGGCTGCTGTGGGGCACTGCAGCTCCGTTGTGCCCAGACAAAAAAAAAATTTTATATATATATATATATATATATATATATATATATATATATATATACACACACACACACACACACACACACACAGGCTCTGGGTACCACAGGAAGAAATTAGAATAAATGATTTTTGCACTGGTTGGAAAAGCCCCAGAGGGAACATGCGTGCCTCATCCCTGTATTTGTTCCTGTATTTCCCACCTGGGTCAGGGTGGGAAAGATGGTTGAGAAGGTAAGAGACCCTCTGTGGGTCTCCGAGTGCCCACACACACACACACACACTTGCCAGACCAGAAACTAAAGGCCCAGAGGTCTTTTTCAGCACAGCCTCCAAGTGCCTCTCAGGTTTGAGGGCCCCTTCCTATTCACAACAAGCCAGGAACCCAGCCCGTGGGTGTGAGTGTGCACCCACCCAGGACAGGCAGTGCAGTGGGTCACCCCAGTACCCTGCCTCTTCCAAGGGCTGGCTGGGGTGGCTTTTGGGGGTGGGTTCTGGCAGCTGCCCAGGTGGGAGACTTGAGTGAGATGCAACTTCGGGTACCAAAGTGGTGAGAGGAATGGTTTTACAGAATCCAGTAGTAATTGCTTCTGGATATTTAAATATGAAAAGCTATCCCTGTGGCCCCAAGCCCCCTTACACCCCCCAAAAATATCTGTGGAAAGTGACAGGTCTGCAAGTGAAATCACCTGGGGTCAGGCAGGGCCAAGGGCTAGAGGAGGCTCAAGGCCTCCCAGGGTTCAGATTGGGGTCCACAGCCCCTGGACCCAGGAGCCAGCTCTGGGGAGGGACCACCCTGTATAAGTCCTGGGATAGTGAGCAGGAGTTAGGAGACTGAGCCCAGGAGATGCCCTCCATGGTGGACCTCCTGCAACCTGGACTTGTAAATAAAGCAGCGGTGCTTATGGACGTGCCTGCTGTGTTCCCTAGCCTGGCCTTAGTGCACAACCTGCTCAGGAGACAACAGATTCAATACCAGGGATCCATGCTATTCCTGCCCTGTCCCCTGGAGTGCTCGGACATCCCTGTCCGACAGAGCAGACAGTATTCCTGGCTGTCTCCCCGCGAACTGGACACCTCCAAGGGTACCATCTGAACTCCCCAGGGTATCTTGTGCAGCCTCGGCAGTGTCTGTCGCGCATGCGCCCTCGCACGCGCATGCGAGTCCGGGCCACAGCAGGATGAGCTGGGACTGAGGGACAAAGGTCTTTTATTTCTTCGTCGGTAATGGGTGGGAGCCGTCAAGCCCTCTGAGGTGGGCTAGATGAGGAGGCACAAGATTCTCAGCTGAGCCAGAACCACACCCCGAGTCTGGGGGAAGGCGGGGCCCTTCCAGGCAAGGATGACTGGTGTCATCATCTCCTCGAACGTTCCGCCCACCCACCCAGCAGGGCTGTGAACTGGGACAGATATCAGAGGAATGATGTCGGAGTCATCTCTGTAGAACTGGCACCAAAGCCATGACTAGGAAATGTGAGAAGACCAGATACGTGCACCTTCAGGACAGGTCTGGGACATGTGCAGTGACAGTGAAGGTCAGGACAGCACCTATAGGGACAGCTCTGTTCTCATTGGAAGTCTGAGCACAGCTCCAGCAAATTCTGGGAGCTCTGTGATCCATCCCATCGCAGTCGTTGAGCAAAGTAGAGCAGGTAACTTAGCTGTCAATCATGCATTTCCTCCTGCTGGACACAACCTGTGTATGCATCTGGCTCCAGGTACTTGCCTATTGATTTAATGGTTCCGGAGTGGGGGGTGGGCACTTGGCCCCAAACTGAAGACTACCTAATACCAGGAGTGTGGCTGTGTGGTCTGGTTTGCCCATCTTGGCCCACCTTTGTCCAGGTCACTCAAACTCAGCCAACGACACCCCTCCCTGGAAGTCAGCACCTGAATGAGTTCCAGCTGGAAATCCTGAGAGAGACTTGTGTGCCCCACAGCAAGGCCGCACCCTCTGCACTAGGGGATGCCTGTGCTGGGGATCTCAGCATCTGCCAGGAAGGACCTTAGGTTAGAAGAGGGGTGATAAGAGGTGAAGATGGTCTCTTCCTCCTCCAGGCTCAGGCCCACCTACACCTCCCCATCGCTACCCCCAGGGCCGCTGGCAGCAGCTGCAGCTTCCCCGGAGGCAGAGGCGGGAGCAGGAAGGAAAGCAGGTCTGGAACTTGAATGTCTCGGCTTCCACAAGAATGGGAACACTCTGTGGGTGAGAAGGGGCCTGAGTGCAGGGCGCCCTCAAGCGTCCTACCTGCCTCACTGCTCTCGGGCACAGGGCACCGCCTATGCTTACCGTCTCTTTGTCTCCGGGGGTATCGTGGCCTCTGCAAGCAAACTTTTGTACATGTTTGACTTCAGGAACCTTGGGTAGGAGTCCTGTAAGAGAAAGTGATCCGCCTTGATGCCTTCTGTCCCCTCAATCTCAGCTTCCCCCAGCTCCAGCTTGGCACTGCTCTGACCCTAAGAGCTTCCAGTGGATGGTGCTGGAGGCAACCATCCCAGACCTTCTCTGAACCAGCTGACGCAGACCCAGGCTCCCATCGAGTTGGGCCATTTAACAGCCAAAGATGAATAAGAGCCCAGTGCCCACGCAAGGAGTGAACGATACAGGCACCTCCAGTGAGGAAAAGGGGAGCACCCGTTTATCCCATAGAGTGAGGGCAAGGACATGGAGCTGAATAAAAAACAAGGTCAAGAAAAACTGGACAGTAAACAAGGTGGGAGAGGACTCTATGAATCTAATTGCTTATATTTTAAAAATTAAATATAAACCTATCGGGAGGAAGGGAAGAAGAAGGCAGAGAAAGTAGCTTGATTTATCTGAATGCACCCCACTTTATAGATTGAATTTGGAAACTGTAGATATTTCACATAATTATAAAATGAAGTAATAAATAAGCAATCCCCAAACATTGAAAGTAAAGTGTCAGAAGTGGAGCGGGACACCCAGTGGGACACCAGACCACATAATGACAGAGCAGTTTGAGGGACATCCTCAATAGGATACGTACAAGAAACTGATTGATGTATCTCCCACACATCAATGTTTCTCTCCTCTTTTTCTCCCTCCTTTCCCCTCTCTTTATAAATAATGTTTAAAATAAATAAAAACATTGAAACCTCATGACCTTCCTTGGCAGATATCAGGGGTCTAACTCATTACTTTGATAAGTGACAATTAAAAGAAGAAATCAAGCACTGGTTCTGCCTTTCCTATATGGTCGGTACCACTGGGCCAACAAAGAGCAGGCAAAGGGAGGCTTCCGGTTGGCAAACAAGGAAGCAGCGATGGGATTAGACCATTGCCGATAAAATCTGGGTTCTGGGAATGACTCAGTGGTTGCCTGGTCACAAAAAGGGAAGCAACCCAGCTCCATGTACCTCCTGATGGAAGAACACACCAAACTGAAGAAAATATTCTGGACAAAACTGAAATAACAACAAAACTGAAAATGACTTCTGATTAAGACTTAAATGTAACTACCAATTTTTAGCAACAGGACTGAGAAATACATCAAAGATGCTATAGCAACTCAGCAAAATCCAGACTGGGAAACTCTACAGGACAAAGAACCCAGTTCCTTCAAAACAAATAAACAAACAAACAAGATGGAGAGGAAGCCTATACAGTCTCTAAAAGAGATACTAACCAATTCTAATGTATGGACCTTGTTTGAATCCAAAGTCAAGCAAATTGAAGAAAATTAGAAAGACAAATATTTGTAAGCTAGCCCTGGCTGGTGTGGCTCAGTGGATTGGCACCAGCCTGTGAACCAAAAGGTTGCTGGTTCAATTCCCAGCCAGGGCACATAACCAGGTTGCAAGCCAGGTCTCCAACCAGGTCCTTAACTGGAGGCAGGTGAAACACAATCATACATTGATGTTTCTCTCCCTTTCTTCCTCCCTCCCTGCCCTTTTCTCTGAAAAAAGTGAATTAAAAAATATATTTAAAAATAAGTATAAGCTGTAGTATACAGAATAAAGCTGCCCATCCCTGCGTGGTGGCTCAGTTGGTTGGGTGTCATCCTGTAAAGCAAAAAGTCAATGGTTTGGTTCCAGGTCATGCCTGGGTTGCAGGTTTGGTCCCCAGTCAGGGCATGTGCAAGAGGCAACTGATCAACTGACAATGTTTCCCTTCCTTTCTTCCTCCCTTTCCCATTCTTTAAATAAACAAAGTCTTTTTAAAAGAAAGAGAAAGCTGCTCAGGAATGTCTACACTCTAATCCCTAGACCCTGTGAATATGATCCTTATGTGGCAAAGGGACATTGCAGATGTGATTAAATGAATAATGTTGATGTAGGGAGATTGCCTGGATTACCCAGGTGTGCTCAATGTAATCACAGGGGTTCTTACAAGTGAAAGAGGGAGGCAAGATGATCAAAGAGAGGGATACACTGCTGCTATATTAATATACTACTGTATCTCCATTATAATTAAAGTTCATAAATAAACTTCTACAAAATTATATTAAAAAGTAGAAAGCTGAGCCCTGGTTGGTGTGGCTCGGTGGATAGGCACCAGCTAGCAAACCCAGGGGTCGCTGGTTCAATTCCCCAGCCAGGGCACATAACCAGGTTGCAAGCCAGGTCTCCAGCCAGCCAGGTCCTTAGCTGGAGGCAGGTGAAAGGCAACCATAACTGATGTTTGTCTCCCTTTCTTCCTGTCTCTCTGCCCTTCTCTCTGAAAATAATGAATAAAATCTTAAAAAAAAAAAAAAAAAGATATACTGCTGTTCTTGAAGATGAAGAATGGACCATGAGCCAAGAATGCAGGTGCATCTTGGAAGGATAGGCCACAGAATGGATTCTCCCCTGAAGCCTGCAGAAGGAATGTGCTCTGCGGACTGGTTGACTTTAGTTCAGTGGTACCTGACTCAGATTCTGGCCTCCAGAGGATAAGTGTGTGTTCCTTTAAGATACCAAGTTTGTGGCACTTTTTATTTTTATATATTTATTTTTAATTTTTTTTTTAAGATATTTTATTCCATTATTTTTAGAAAGAGGGGAAGGGAGAGAGGCAGAGAGGGAGAGAGACATCAATGTATGGTTGCCTTTCACCTGCCTCCAGCCACAGACCTGACTGGAGACCTGGTTTGCAACCTGGTTATGTGCCCTGGCTGGGGAATCGAACCTGCGATCTTTGGGTTCGCAGGCTGGCGCCTTTATCCACTGTGCTACCAGCCAGGGCTTTGTGGCACTTTTTACAGCAGCAACAAAAAACTAACCCAAGAGGCCAAGTGGGCAGGTCTGGCCCCTGACTGGCTATTTGAGGACACTGAGTAAACACTGTATTTTGGGTGAGCTGCTGGCATCTGCAGCCATACTGAAGGGGAGGAGGTGGTCCATGTCTTATAAAGAAATGCCCTGGAATACCTACACACAGGAAGTCTGGAAATGGCTTTACAGTTATAGGTGCAGGTGCCCACCTTCTTCATCAGCATGTAAATATGCATCTGGGCATCATCCAGCACATAACGGTGGGGCCGGCACAGGCCCTCCAGGGTCAGCTCCATCGTCTGGCTGTCAATATTGACCCAGTGGGCAGCGCCAGGGGCCAGGAACTGCCTTTGTGTGGGAACAGGGGGACAGCTGGGTGGGTCCAGGCTACACGAGGCTGCCCTCCAGCCATCTAGGCCCACCTCTTCAACTCACTGGTACACAGAGTCCACCAGGGCTGGGACCTGGGCCTGCACGCCATGGCGCAGCTCCTCACATGCCTCCCAGAAGCAGAGGTTCTCAGCTGGGGGAATCCAAGCACCAGGTCAGACCCATCCCAAGCTGCAGCCAAGGGCTAGTTAAAACCTGGGGCCAGGGATCCCATACAATAGCCTCCCTCACTAGGACCTCAAACAGGAGGTAGGGGTGTCTCACCACTGAACTCTTTCCTCAGAAAGTCCATGAAATGGGCTCGTCCCACAGGGTCTTCCAGGAGTTCCCGGAAGCTGAAGCCCCATCGCTCCACACGGAGCTTTGTGGGTGCAGCCACACTATGGGGGATGTGTATGTCAGGAGCATAAGGAATACAGGGTGAGTGGGGCAGGTGGGAAGGACACCTGCAGACCCCTCTCCCACCCTGGGCTCACGTGGCTGCATTCATGGTCCAGTAGGTGTCATCGTCTGTGATCCAGGGGTTGCCAGGCAGGCAACCGGACATGATGGGGTCATGTGGGCCATGCTGCCTGCTGAACTTCAGGTACCTGGGGGTGGGGATGGTGCCAGGGACAAGTGCAGGGAGGGACTATGGGTTGAAGGCACTAGAGGAAGGGTCTGAGCTCTGGGCTTGGGGTCTGCAGCTGCCACCCCCATCCAACTCACGCCTCAAGGCAGGCAGAGGACTTCACCCGGATCCTGCCCAGGGCCTTTCTGCAGTACTCGATCTATGACATGGGACATGTGAGGCAGGGTCTGGGCTGGGGGTCATCTAGCCCACTCCCCTGTTTTGGCCTCCCAGGACCAACCTCCTGCTTGTAGAAATCCGTGTTCTTGGTCTGGAAGGGACGAGGAAAGCTACAGTTAGAAGACAGGCCTCTACAAGAGACTGACAGCCACCATGGGCTAGCAGAAAAGGGCCTGGGCCCCTGTCACCATCTCTGATGGTCAGGTCTGACTTTACAGGAAGCTTTTGGGGTCTGTCATTTGGAGGTTCCCAGAATGTTTGTTCTCAAAGTTGCCTTGAGGTTCCCCAATGATCACTAGTCTATATTTTCAAATGTATTTAAGTCATTTTAAAAACAGCACATAGCCCTGGCTGGTGTGGCTCAGTGGACTGAGTGCCGCCCTCAGACTGAAACTTTGCCAGTTTGATTCCCAGTCAGGGCACATGCCTGGATTGCAGGCCAGGTCCCCAGCTAGGGGTGTGAGAGAGGCAGCCAATTGCTGTTTCTCTAGCACGTCACATTTCTCTCCCTCTCTTTCTCCCTCCTTTCCCCTCTCTCTAAAAATAAATAGATAAAATATAAAACTAAAATAAAACAGCATATAAGTGAGAAATACCACTATGGGTCACACTAGGAACCTGTCCTATAACTGTGCTCCAAACTAATCATGTTCAGAATTCGGAACCTGTCAGCCACTTCCTCGTGGCCTTGGAACTGGCTGTCCCTTATGAACATTCCACAACCATCACTGACACAGCCAGAGCGAGGAGGCAGGGAGCACCCTCCGGGCACCTGTGATTCCCAATTTTTGTCTCAGCTCTCCTGGACCAACTTTATAATGGGAAATTATAAATCTGTAATCATGGGCTTATGATTTTGAAGTTCAGAAGTTTTATCAGTAAGATACTAAATGCATCTGTTCTATGTTTTGGTTTTCATGGGAGTGGAGCACGGGGCTCTGCTGCTAGAGTTTGGCCATGTTTGTCCTGATGCAGTTCCTTCTGGTTCTCGAGGCCACCAAGAGGCCTTGGAGAGAGGTGGCTGGTCTGGCCTGGTGTAAGAGCCTCCCTCCTCCCCAGGGTCCATGGCACTTACTTTCGCCCAGGGCAGCAGATGAGAGGTGAGAGAGAACAAGAGTTAGCAGGGGGGCTAAGAAAAGGGGACCAGGATGATGGGAAAATGAGATCAGAAATGGGACAGGGCACTTGGAGTGTCAAGTGCCAGTTGGATGGACAGATGAATGCACAGATGGGTGGGCAGCTCCCAAGTAGTCCCACAATGGTTGGGTGGGGTGAGGGTGTGGAGGTGTGTGTGCAAGGGCATGGGTGTGTCGTGAGAGGAGTGGAAAAGGGCGTGTACGGAGGCATGGGGAGTAGGCGGGAGGTGGGGCATGCATGTGTGCAGGGTCCTTACCATCTGCACTCGCCTGGCAATGCAGGATCCCCGTTCTGGACCCTGCTCCAGCACGCTGGGGACCCCTGGCTGCAGAAGGGAGTTGGATGAGGTGGGGGACACAGCTCAGGTGGGCTGCTGTGACCTCACCCTAGGGCTATGTTGCTGCCCTCATATACTGAGCTCTGAGCCCACATGTCACTCTTTAACATGAAAACTGACACAGAGGAATCCAGAAACCTACATCCTGAGTCCTGAGCCCCTGAGTCTCTCCTCTGCCCATTCGGACCCCATGGCGACCACTCTCCCAGAGCCACTCTGGGTTTCCTCTCTGGCACTTCACCCTGCCCAGGGCTCCTTTGCAGTCCAAATCCACGTGTCCTCCCAGCCTGGCTTTGCCACTAAAGCCAAATCCTTGACTCTCCTCCCCAAACCTCTCTATTCCTCCTCTTCTCAGCCAAGCTCACCTCCATATACCTGACAGTTCAAGCCAGAAACTCAACTCCCTAACCTACCTTTTAGAGACAGTTTCACTCACCCAAATCCACTGTCCTGCTATCCTGTTCTCATGCTCGTCTGGCCCTCTTCTTACTGCTGCCTAGGGCAGAACACTCATGTCTACTTGCCTGGAGGCTCCAGCTGCCTGCCATTCCTGGTCTCCACATACACACCTCACATGGCTGGTCCACTCCTGGTGCCACCCTCTCAGCCCATGCACACTATCTTGGGGCCATACCCACTGCACTTTCCTACCCGCCCTGTTCAGTCACCAGGCCCTTGGATGGAAGACTGTGTCATTTTCCCAGATACCCCTCCCACACACTTGATGAGGTAATCAGGTGGTGGGTGCCTCCTGGAGTCTTTTCCCTTGGGTGTCTTCCTACGGAAGCTTCCATTCAAGGTTTGCTGGGACCACTGCAGTGGACTCTGACATCTCTCCACTGCCCCACACAGTAAGGGGACCTCAAACCAGCTGCTAGGATTGTAGTTCTGGACAGGTCTGACACCTGGCCAGGATCCCCAGAAGCTGCAGCAAAGCCTCGCTTCCACTCACCTCATCCCAAGGGACTCATCCCCCACTCAGCTTCCCTAGGCCTCTCCCTTAGACCCAGAGAAGCTTTTTGTCCTGTGGTCTGTGAGTGGGGGCAGCCTTGGTTAGACCTGCTTTCGTGATCTCTGTGTTCTGAAGAGCCACACAACTAGAATCTCCTGTCACCCACTGAGTATATCCTTCCCACAGGTCCTGGTGGAGCATTTGAGGAGCACATACTGACTCCTGGTGGGACCTGTTGTGGTCCAAGGAGCCACTCCCACCCTACACAAGGGGCTCACCGGGGGCCTGTTCACCAGCCAGTATGTCTGCTCCTGGCACGAAATGACCAGCCTGTCCCCCTTCCTGCGCTGCTTAGCTGCCCTGGCAGGGATAGGCAGAGTTGGGGAAACATGGTGCCCACCACAGCACCTCCCCCCACCCACCCTGGGCTGTGCTGTTTCTGGTCCCATGGCTGCCAGTGCCCGGCTAAGAGCCTCCGGACCTCTGGGCAGTCTGGACTCAGTGCTCACTGGTCTTGGAGTCTCACCGGAGCTGTTCTCTCGCCTGCATCACTACCAGGTCCCATGTGTGGTTGATTTTCCTGTGCAGCCGGTCATAATGCTCCTGGGGGTGGTGTCAAGGTCTCTAGTGGGTAACCCTTTTCCATGCCAGGCTCTAGGGCAGGGCATGGACCCACCCACATGCCACAGACTCTGCAGAGGGTGGTGTGTCTGTGTGTCTGCATTATCCTGGCCTGGGCTGTGGGCTCCAAGCCCAAGGAGTGGGGCTTGGATTCCTCTGGCTGGTCTCAGCCCGGGGGAGGCTCCCACCTTCTCATGGTCAACCAGGGCCCCCTGCTTTTGGATATTCTTCTTGGCCAGGTAGATGGCTGGAAGGACAGGGGGACAGGCTGCAGAGAAGCAACCTCTGCCCCCCTCCTCCCCTGTGGCATTACCCAGAAGCCACCAGTCTTGGGAGCTTGTCCCAGCCTTTCCCATCCCTCCTCACTCACCATAGTCCAGCTCAGCAGCTGGCCGTAGAGTGCTTGTCCAGAAATAGGGTGTCTGGTGCCATGTGGGAACAAGAGGTATCTGGGACCTCCTGGGCCTTCTGCACCCTGGAGTTGCCCCCACCCTCTCAGCTCCCCTAGGGAGAAACTGGCTGGCTGCGGGTTAGGTACCTGAGGCTCTGCCTTTCTGCCCATAGCTTGGAGGCTCAGCTAACCACTGGTCATTTCTCTCCACCTGGAACTGAGCTCCATTCACCCCTTGGGGCCCAGAGCAGGGGCTACCTCCCTGACTCTCAGCTCCAGGAGCCCCCACTCAAGGGAGGAAAGGGGTGGGGCCTTCCCAAACCCCAGATCTAGCCAGTTTATGCTGAGAGGCAGGGGCAGAGACTAAGGTCAAGCCTGCCTTGGGTTCCTATTGTGGCCAGGAAGGGCAGGCAGGGGGCTCCACCATGACTGAAGATACACTGAGGTGCAGGGGGATCCTGTCCTTGGGCCCCACCCAGCCTTTCCTGGAGTGGGGGCTGAAGACCCTGGGGAATCTAGCCAAATCCTCTATGGATACTACCCCTAAGGGAGGCTCTGTTGTGGCCCCAGAGAAACTGGAGGTCCCTCCCCTTAATGTGATCCTTCTACCACAAGAAAGATTCCAGTCCAGGCCTTTGGGGAGGAGACAGGAGACCACCAGGCCTGGTGTGATATCACCACATTTTGCCCCCACCCCAGCCCTGCTCCTTCCAGGAACCTCCACTAGTTAGGTTTCTGGGCGGGGGAAGGTGGGGGCGGATGGGGCAGGTCCCACCTGCTCCCGTTGAGCCTGACCTGGAACCTGTAGAGTGTTTCATCAGGCTGGAGGGCAAGGTTGCAGGGGTCTCGAAGCGCATACAAGTAGCCATGCCGCACCAGGAGGATGCCCAGGTGCAGGCCCTCTGGGGTGTGGTGTTGGGGAGGAGTGAATCAAGGCAGTGAATTTTCAGCAGGGGAGAATTCAGCAGGGTCTCTGGGGATGAGTTCCTCTTCCCCAACCCACTTCGCTTGGCTCTGACACTGGTGAACCCAGAAGGCCCAACCCCATCATCCCTGGGACCCCAGAGTAGGGTAGAGGCCAGGATAGGCAGCGGACAGACCCCTTACCCTCCTCTGAGATGTGGTACTTCTGGATCAGCCACTCCACGATGTCCTTGCCTACATAGCCGAGATTGGGTGGGGGAGGCCAAGGCAGGGCTGGCACCTCCGCCCCCAACCCCCAACTCCCAGCCTCACCAGTCACAGCATGAGGAACCATTGTGATGAGCAGTCGCTGGCTCTGCACCTTCACACCCTGGTCTGGGTCCTGCATACTCACGACCACCCGCTCCATCTGGGCAAAGGGGGCAGTGAGTGGCTGCCCCACCGGCCTCCCCCACCCGAGATCCTGATTCCATGGACCTGGCCGGGTTGCCAGGATCAGTGTGTGCAGAGATTAATGTGCACAGATGGTGGGATTTCAAGCCATGCTGGCAACGGGGTGGGGGATGGGGTGGGGCAGAGGCGAATACCGACCCTCCCTACACAGCACCTAGCACCAGGGGTCTGCGCTGCCTCAACCCACCCCACAAAGCGCCAGCGCTCCCAGGTCAGAGTCCATACCCGCACCCACTCCTCTTCTGCACCTCTTGCCCTTGAAGCCTGGAAATCCTGGGGACGGCAGGACCCCCACCTGGCACCCACCTTCCTCAGGTAGGGCATCTGCACACCAGAGCGCCCTCCAAGGAGCACAGGTCCGGCGGCCATGACTACAGGGCGCCCGAGGGGTTATTGGCTCTGGGACTCCCGGCCCCTCCCTCGCCCGAGTTAATCCTGCCGGGCCTGGAATTGGTCCCAGATCCCATTCCAGGTCTGGGAAGGGGCTGGCACCAGACTGGCCACCCTCATGAGTCTTCCCCAAAGCTGGAGAAACTGAGGCCTGTGCCCAGGAAGACTTGCTGGGGCTGCACCGGCGAGGGAAGTGCTCTGAGGTGGGAGCAACAGATGCGGGCTTGGAAAGAGGTCTTGTGAGGGGAACAGGGGCTCAGGAAGAGGGAGAGGAGCGCAGGGAGGAGGTGAGGACTCAGGTAGAGGGTGGGAAATCAGGGAAGGGGATGGTGCTCTGTGAGGGGAGGGTCTCCAGGAGAGAGGACTTTGGGGGAAAGTGGGCTGGGGTGGGGGCAGTGAATCTACTGTAAACCCCCCCCCCCCCATAGTCATCCTATGGTACAATGCCCTCAGGATGTACAGGGACCAGGAATGGAGGGAGCTGTGGGAGTCGGTCAGGACAAGGGGTCTGACTGCCCTAAAAATGTGTGCCTACTATTGTGTGACACCTTGCATGACATGGTGTGGATGCCACCAGAATCAGATAGTATGACACTGCGTGCTAGTGTTCCACCTCCTCTTCCTCCATTCATACCTAGGCCCTAGATACAGCTGCACCCAGCGCGAAGTCCAGCTTACCCCTGTCCTCTGCCTTGGCTGACTCCCATCTATCCACCCCAGGGTTTGTTCAGGTGTTAAGACCAGATTCCCCTCTGTGTCCCCCCTCTCAACATTCCACCTCCCCAGTTCTGTTTTACATCAGTGTACTCTTCTCCCTAAGGACAGGGAGGGGCCCCCAGAATATTCTGGGTTCCCAGAGCATACAGAGACCCCTACCCCATGACACTCACACAGCCCAGTTAATAAACTCCAAATAATGGCCGTGTGGGTGGTGACCCCAGCCCTGTGCATGTATATTCTGGTCGCTCTGAGCTAATATTAGGCTGTGACCTCTGTGGTGCAGGGCCAGAAGGCTGTGCAGACTCACATAGTGTCCCTCAGCCCCCAAGGTCAGGAGGTTCTAAGAATCCCCTCTGCTCAGACAGAAATTTCGCGGGTAGGAGTAGGGGGAGAGTGGGGGACTGTTGGGCCCCAGGTGCCGTCAGCACTGCCTGCTGGTAATGAGAGCTTGGGGACATGGCGGGGACATGGGTAGCACCTGCTCCACTCAGCACCTTCAGCCCCACCGGCCGCTCCCAGAGGGCTTCCCTAGAGAGCCCCCAGACTGTCCCCCGCCCGCCGACCCCCGCCCTCCGCGCCGGGCGCAGTGGGGTTAAGGCAGCCCTGATGGCCAGAGCAGGGTACAGGTCGGGCGGGCCGCTGGACCGTGACTGCGGCTGTGGCCGCCGCCGCTGTGCAGACTGTGCGTGCAGAGTCCGGGTGGGCGGGTGGCGGAAGCGACAGGGTGCCGTCATGGTGAGGGAGACACGCGCGCGTCTCTGTTGGGCTGCGCGGGGTCCGCGGAGCGGCTGGGGGCGCGCGGCGCGGGCGCGGCGCTGGGCGCGGGGGGCGCTCCCGGCCGGGATGAGCTCACCGCAGTCGCGCCGGGGCTGAACGCCAAGTCGGGTGGCGGCTCCACGGCGGCTCCGCGGCGAAGCGGGACCGCGGGTCAGCATGCTGGGCCTGGACGCGTGCGAGCTGGGGGCGCAGCTGTTGGAACTGCTCCGGCTGGCGCTATGCGCCCGAGGTGAGCTGGCCGGGTTGGGGCCAGGGCGGCCACGTGGGCGGGGGGGTTCTAACGAAGGGCAGTTTTAGTTCGGGGCGGCGAACCACCCCTTCTCCCCAGTGGAAACTTTGGGGGTGCGCGGGGATTTTGTGGCGTGATCCTCCCGGCAGGGCTCTGGCGCGGGTAGGGGGGGGGGTGCTTCCTACAGGCTAAATACTCCTGGGTAAAGGAACCAAGAGTGGGCGGGTCTGCTGGAGATCTTACCCCCTTGGGTGGGGCTGGGGCTCCTTCAGGGTGTATGGTGATTACTGAGAAGACTGGAGCGCAATAGGCAGGGACCCACACAAACCCTGTCCCAAGACAGTATGGGAAGGGCTTAGAGCCCCCTATCCCAGCCCAGTTTAGAAAGGGGCTCTAGGAGGCTCTGGGAGATGGCCCCAGAGCTTAAGCTGAGGAAAGCTAACCCCACCCCTCAGGGACACTATGGGAGGCACTCCTAGGACTGTGGAAAGGGGTTCAGAGACCCCAGTCCCCGACTGAACAGGATGCTAGGGACCAGAGGCTTCTGAAAGCATTGTGGGAATATGGGAAGAGGCCTCAGAGCACTGGGGGCCCCAGAGGACCATGGGAACAGAGCCTCTGTTC
The DNA here is from genome assembly GCA_004026585.1 of Noctilio leporinus. Taxonomy (NCBI): domain Eukaryota; kingdom Metazoa; phylum Chordata; class Mammalia; order Chiroptera; family Noctilionidae; genus Noctilio; species Noctilio leporinus. The sequence continues at coordinate 60,558 of PVIW01005674.1, forward strand.
CAGGAAAGACATTGGAGGTCACCACTCAATGGTGGTGGTCTCCAGTCCACAGGGCTATCTCGCATTTGGGGTCTTCATTCCCCCCACCTTTGGCCTCAGAGTCAGGGAGGAGTCCTGGATGCCTGGCTTTGCCAGAAGGTGGCAGCTGGTGCCTCCAGAATTGTCCCTTGGCTCTTGTGACCCTTCACCAACCCCCAAGTCCCCTCCTGAAGGGTGTGGATGCTACTAGGCATCTTACAGCCTGCCCCCGTCCCTCTCTGAGCTCACACCTTCTTCCCTAATCCCACGCCTCTTCCCTCCCTGAGCCTCGACTAGCTTCTTCTTAAGTTCCTTTGGGCAGGGGGAGGTACAGCTGACCAGATGGAGAGCTCCAGTTTGACAAGTGAATGCCCAGCAGAGTAGCTGATGGCATCTGCTCATTCATCTCCCCAATCCCAGTCCTTCTGACAGAGAAGGAAGGGGGGCAGCTGCCGCCAGATGAGCTGCTGGATGAAGCGGTGCCAGGGTACCGGGCCCCAGGGAGGAAGAGCCTCCTAGAGATCCAGCAGCTGGACCCAGATGATGAGAGCCTGGCCAAGTACAAGAGGGTGCTTCTGGGGTCCCTGCCGCTAGCTGTGGGTATGCATGGGCCCTGGATGTGGGAGGGGCAGGTGAGGATTTGGGGGTGTGTCCTGTAGACCTCCAATTTCTCCTCAGACCCAAGCCTGCCCAACGTGCAGGTGACAAGGCTGACCCTGATGTCTGAGCAGGCTCCAGGGCCCATGACCATGGACCTCACAGGTAACTCCCTTCTGCAAACCACAAACTGACTGATCTTTCGGGTAGAGAGCTCTTAGAACCCCATGCCCAAACCCTAATCCTCAGACCCATCACATAGACTTCACAGATACCACCCCACTACGGGAGCTGCTGAGGCCGGGTCTCAGCCAATGCAGGAGCCTGCTCCTCAGCCATCCTTTCCCCAACAGGGGAGCTGGCTGCACTGAAAAATAAGGTGTTCGTCCTGAAGGAGGGTGTCGATTTCAAAGTGAAGATTACGTTTAAGGTGAGGGCAGCTATCATGGGCAATGTCAGCCAGCCACAGGCTCAGCCCCGAAAAGGGACCCCTTAACCACCCTTTATCTCTCAGGTGAATAAGGAAATCGTCAGTGGCCTCAAGTGTCTGCATCATACCTACCGCAGCGGCCTTCGAGGTGAGGGCACTGTGAAGGGGTGGCCTGGGGGCTGAAGAGATGGGGGCCAGTGGGACAGAGGGCAGCCCCTGATGCCCTCCCCCTCCCCCAGTGGACAAGGCCGTGTACATGGTGGGCAGTTATGGCCCAAGAGCCCAGGAGTACGAGTTTGTAACTCCAGTGGAGGAGGCGCCTCGGGGTGCACTGGTGAGGGGAGCATATGTGGTGACATCCTTCTTCACTGATGACGACAGGGCAGACCACCTTTCCTGGGAGTGGGGCCTCCACATCTGCCAAGACTGGAAGAGCTGAGTGCCCACCCTCCCTGCCCTGAGAGCTGTCTTCCCACTTGGGGCCCTTGTTTTCCTCTGCCTGCCAGTCACTACACAGGGACCCCCTGAGCATTCCCCAGCCCCCAGTCAGTGACTAGACCCCTCATGACATCTGCCCTGTCTCAGGACACCCCCTTCCTGGGCCTGGCACTATGCCCTGAATTGCCCTATTAAACTCCTTTCTCAGTGCCCACGGTGTCGCCTCTGTCTGCCTCCCCTCCCCCAGGGGTGGGGGGAGCCTTGTGGCCTAATCTTTCCTGGGACCAGGACTGGGTGCCACGTGGCAGCTGCTACTTGGCCCCTGTCCCCCTTATCTGCCCCCGCCCCATGGGCCTTGGCACTACCATGGACAGCCAGCTCCTGTCTGTGTTGTTACTGCTGCTACTTGGGGCCTTGGGCCTACGGGGACAGGGCCCGGGGCCCAAGGGTCCCTTGGCAGAGCCCCAGGAGGAGGTTCCTGAGGAGGATGGGATCTTGGTGCTGAGCAGCCGCACCCTGGGCCTGGCCCTGCGGGAGCACCCTGCCCTACTGGTGGAGTTCTGTGAGTGCACAGGGGCAGCAGGGCTAGGGGAACTGCAGGTGTCACCAGTGTGCTCAACCCCCCACTGTGTGGACTTGTTGGGGGTTTATGCACTTGAAAGGGCTTTCCTGGTGGGCACTGGGCTCCATCAGAGGGCACTTGAGGCAGAGCCCTGGAGTGAGCTGGGTCTGGGGGTCCAACCTGAGCAAGTGGGAGGGGAGGTGCAAGTGTAGGTGAGACGCATGGTCATTGTCCCTCTGCAGGCTTGTGAAGGGCCATATAAAATTCATGCCTTGCATATTCTTCTGTGTGTGTTTTTTTTTTTTTTGGTACAACCTTTACACACATAAAAGCCATTGAGCTGGCAGGCCTCAACAGACAGCTGCATATGGCAGGGAGTGCCACCTCAGGGAGCAGCAATGGCTTCTTCTCAAACTCAGTTTGGGTGGTGCTGGCCACTGCACCCTGATCTGGGAGCCTTGAGTAGTCTGGTCTCTGGTGCTTGGTCTTAATGTGGCTGAGGCTCAGGTGGGTCCCTGAAAGGAGGAGGTATAGACAGGACATGGCTTATACTTGGGGACCTGATGGCCCCAAGTCTGCCAGCTTTGGCTGGGTGGAAGCAGGGGCTGTGGCGCTCGGTGGGACTGTGGAGGCTGGGTGCACTCATGGCCCTGTCCCCCAGACGCCCCATGGTGCGTGCACTGCAAGGCGCTGGCCCCAGAGTACATCAAGGCAGCTGCCCTGCTGGCAGCAGAGTCAGCCAAAACCAGGCTGGCCAAGGTGGATGGGCCTTCAGAGCCAGAGCTGACTGAGGAGTTTGCTGTGACGGAGTACCCCACACTCAAGTTCTTCCGTGACGGGAACCGCACAAACCCGGAGGAGTATACTGGTATGGGAGTGGGCATGTATGGGGTGGTGTGGGACAGAGGCTGGGCCCAGGCTGATGAGACTCTCCACAGGTCCCCGGGAGGCCAAGGGCATTGCTGAGTGGCTGAGGCGGAGGGTGGGATCCAGCACTACGCGCCTGGAGGATGAGGAGGGCGCCCAGGCATTGATAGACGCCCAGGACGTAGTGGTCATTGGCTTCTTCCAGGTGAGCTAGTGGCACCAGGGATCCAGGCCTTGGGAGCAGGGCTTGTGGCTCCAGCTGGCCTCACAGACATGGGCCCCTTAGGACCTACAGGACGAGAATGTGGCTACCTTCCTGGCTCTGGCCCAGGATGCTCTGGATATGACCTTTGGCCTCACTGACCAGCCGCAGCTCTTTCAGAAGTTTGGCCTCAACAAAGACACCGTGGTTCTTTTTAAGAAGGTGGGTCAGGGCCAAGGTAGTGGGTAGGGTCAGAGCTATGGCTCCTGCTGACCCACCTGGTGTTTTCCAGTTTGACGAAGGACGGGCAGATTTCCCAGTGGACGAGGAACTGGGCCTGGATCAGGATGATCTGTCCCGCTTCCTCCTCACACACAGCATGCACCTGGTCACAGAATTCAACAGCCAGGTGAGTGGACTGCAGGTGGAGCTGGCATTAGGGGGAGAGGGAAGATGACCACAGGAACCAGCCCCCATGAGTCTGGCCTGCCCCTGCAGACATCTCCCAAGATCTTTGCGGCCAGGATCCTCAACCACTTGCTGCTGTTCATCAACCAGACACTGGCCCCGCACCAGGAGCTGCTGGCGGGCTTCAGGGAGGCGGCTCCTCCATTCCGGGGGAAGGTACCTACTCCACTCCGGGGGTAGGAGGGCAGGCTTGGGGGAGGCCAGTGCCTAGTGCTTACACCCTGCTGGCAGGTGCTGTTCGTGGTGGTGGATGTGAGTGCCAACAACAACCACGTGCTACAGTACTTTGGGCTCAGAGCAGAGCAGGTCCCCACCTTACGCTTCATCAACATGGAGACCACCAAGAAGTACATGCCTGCAGACAGGGGACTGATCACTGCAGCCTCGGTCACCACCTTCTGCCACTCAGTCCTGAATGGCAAGGTCAAGGTCTGTGCTGGGTAGCCCACCCAGGGTACGGGGGTGGAAGCAGCAGCTTTCAGGAGAGACCCCCAACAAAGTACCTGGCCTGATTCCCCCCCCCCAGCCATATCTTCTGAGCCAGGAGGTCCCCCCTGACTGGGACCAGCATCCAGTCAAGACTCTCGTGGGCAAGAATTTTGAGAAGGTGGCTTTTGATGAAACCAAGAATGTGTTTATCAAGTTCTGTGAGTGTGGAGGGCAGTAGACAGTGGATGGGTGGGCAGTACAGGGTCCTCCTTGCCATGTCAACATCCCCCTGTCCTAGATGCCCCATGGTGTACCCACTGCAAGGAGATGGCTCCAACCTGGGAAGCCCTGGCTGAGAAGTACAGGGACCACAAGGACATCATCATTGCTGAGCTAGATGCTACAGCCAATGAGCTGGAAGCCTTTCCTGTGCATGGCTTTCCCACCCTCAAGTATTTCCCAGCAGGGCAGGGTCAGAAGGTGAGGCAGGACCCCATCTTTTTTGGTCTTGAGTCCCTCTGAGTCCTGAGATGGAGATGGGGCATGACCGTAGGCGGGCTCTAGGATGGCTTGTGGTGTTGGGAGTACATGCTTTAGCCAGTATAGGGTGTAGCCTGGGGCAAGACAAGCTCTTGGCTAGGGTGGGGCCTTAGATGGTGAAGTCTGGGGTGGGTGTGGCCTGGCCAGGGCACAGTCTGGGGAGATGTGGTATGTAATCCAGGCCCTGTGTCTCCTCAGGTGATTGACTACAGAGGTGCCAGGGACCTGGAGACCTTCTCCAAGTTCCTGGACAATGGGGGCAAGCTACCTGAAGAGGAGCTGGCCGAGGAGCCCACCAAGGAGTCCTTAGCTCCCTTCCCGGTGAGTGTCTCTATCTCAAGGTTCCAGGCCTCTGGACAGGTCTTTGGGTGGGTGGTTATGGGCCTGACTAAGCAGGGTTGGGCTGCAAGATGCACCTCTGTGACCCCTTCCAGGAGACAGTAGCCAATTCCACCGTGGAGCCCAAGGAGGAGCTGTAGTTGCCCCACCCGGGCTAGGGAGCCATCTCCTCAGGTGCCTGGGAAGTTGTGGGCACTGAATAAAGAATTTTGGTCCTGGACTGTGTGTGGTTCCTCAGCATGGCTGGCCCCTAGCCCTTGGCTTTGGCCAAATCTCAGCCTCCTGGGGCTCCATATTGGATGGGGCCTAGACCATACTCCCAGCCCTCCTCAGTGGATCTCTGGCTCAAGTATGAGTCTGCGTCGCTACCTGCACAAGAATGGGTGATGCTGCTGCCAGCTTTGGCCCCTCCTTCTCCAGCGCGTTGCCATCTTGGCTCCACAAGACACCTTACCCTGACATCTCTGGATGCCAGTGTGACCTTGCTGCTGAGGCCTGACATGCACTGTGCCAAACAGGCCAGGATGGAGGGGACAGGCCACATGTGCCAGAAACCAGCTGAGGGCAGTGTACCAACCCACCAGGCCCCACTGACAGATCTGCACATTCCACAGCCAGGGAAGGTTCTAAACTGGTTTTATTTCATTATTATCCAAGTACCTTTGAAAAGATAATTGTACAAGTCAGCGCATGAAAAATGGGTTTGGGGCAGCCCCCTGCTGGCCCTAGCCTGAGAAATGTACATATTTACATGGGCCCTTAGAAAGGAGGGGCCTGGGACCCACTGAGCCAGTGCTGTGGAAACTGAGGGTGGAGAGGGAGCACTGAGGTGCCCCGTCACCGGATCCACACAGTGGCAGGCAAGAGACAAGCTGTGTTGAAGGCACTCTGTGACATGTACAATTTAGAGGCCCCAAGGACCCCCTGAACCCGGGCCTGTATTGAGCCCAATGAGGGCTGGGTGTGGTGGGCAAGCCCTGAAGGGAGAGGCAGAGCCTGTGATGTGAGAGCCCTGGGGGGAGGCCCCAGGCAGTTGGCTTGTGGTTAGCGGCAGGGGCCGGCTGGGGAGGGTCATCAAGGTGGCCCCATGGCAGGCTCCCTGCTTACTTGGGCAGAGGGGTCAGAGTTGTGCTGTGGAGGAGTGGATGGGCCCCCTCATTGGCAGCAGGACAGATACCTATGGGACCACGCAAGTGGGACTCCACTCACCTGGACACAGATAGACCAAAGTGGTGGATGGCTCTGGGGCAGGCAGTCCCTGGCCTGACACAAGGAGCCATGTGTTTGCACACACGTGAGAGCACCTGACATGGCACAGCCCTTCCTGGCTCTCAGTGTGGTCTTCCTTGTCCCCACCCGATGGAAGCCCAGCCTAGTGCAGAGGCCTGGCCTGTCAGTCAGTCCACCTTCTCAACCTTGCCGATGATCTTCTCCTCATAGATAGGCAGGATGGCCTCATCTTCCCGAACCTCCTCAAACACCACTCCACAGTCAAATTCGTCACTCACTTTCTTGAAGTAGTATCTGGGGGGGTGGGGGTGAGAGGAGATGAGGGCCTGTCCACCCTTCTCCTGCCTATGTGCCCACACTCTTAGGGCCTCCCAACCTTCTAGCTGGGTGACCCCATGGTCCCACACATGCACAGCACTTGGTGGCCACACTCCAGACACATCATGTGGGGCACGTGCACTGGTTCTGTCTGGTGCCCATGTGCTGGAGAATTGACTGAATAGTAATCTCATGTGGGGTCCTCTGCCCTGGTCTCTAGGATGCTGTGGGGGAGAAGGAGGTTCTGGGATTCTTCTTCCCAAGGGCTAAGCGTGTGATCTCCATCAGGGTGATATGCTCCCACTAAGGCCCAAACAGAGGCCTGTGTGGCCTAAGCCTTTCTCCAGTGGCCACACCCTCTCCCTCCACTTTCTCACCACTCAGTGGACAGAGAAAGCCACTCACCGGAAGTCTCACCCCAGCTAAGACCCCATGTGACCCCTCCTTCTACTATAATGCTCACTCAGGAGCCTTCAGGGGCTGGTCTCAGGCTGGCAGGGCCAAGCAGCCCATGGCAGACCCTAGAAAGGGGGACCCTGGCTTCTGTGTTTAGTAAAAATGGGAATGAGAAGGCGAGAAACAAGGCCAATCCAGACCAGACAGGCACAGGGACAGATAGATCACTGTGTTTGGCCATAATTTCCCACGTGCAAAATAAGAACTGTCCAGACCCCTCAGCTGGCCTGGAGACCTCCGTCACTTAAGGCTGGAGTTGGGGTTGGAAGCCTTGAGGCCACCCATACCTCACACAATGAGGTACTTCAGCCAACAGCTTAGGTTGGATAAGCAAGTGGGGGCTGGGAGGACAAGGGCTAGATGGGATAAGAACAAGGCACCCAGAACTCAGCACTATCTCCTGGGTAGGGTATATGCTTACCATAGACCCCAGCCCTTCACTCTCACCTATAGTTTCCTTTCTTGGTCAGCAGCTCCTTGAACTGGCCCAGGGTAACCGCACGGCCTCTCACCAGAGTCCGGTAGGGAATAGGTTCCCCACAGAAGTAATAGGCCACAACGATGCTGTCACATAACTGGGAATTCCCACCACCCGCCTTCCTCTGCGATTTCGTCCTGGAGGTAGAGACAGAGGGGTTATTGCTGGGCTCAGAATACCGAAGGGCATCTCCTAATAGACCTCAGGCCTCAGGCTCCCCAGTGATGGGGAAAGGCCTGCAGGGGTGAGCTGCAACACACTCAGAAATCCACAGGCTCCAAACTCCACCCCATCATTCAGCTGCATCCAGCTCCCAGGGGCCCTTGCCCCGGATGGTATATCTCAACCAAGGTTCCAATCCTGCCCCAAGCCCACACACAGACATAGACAGCATGGATGCCAGCTCATCTCCCACCCCCTTGTTCACCCCATGTCTCCACAGCGTCTCAGTTCACCTGCTACCCTTCTCCACCACCCATCAGAAAGCCCTAGGTCTCACTGTGGCCAGAACTGGCCGATGGGCAGCATCCCCAACCCAGGCCACATGAAAGTAGGCAAGCAGGCCTCTTAGGTCTTGAATCCATGGTGGATCCTTCCACCTTCTTCTTAAGGTGGCTGGGCCATTCGAACCTCGAGCAGAGGCAGCTGCTTCCTCTAGGCTGGACTACAGTGCTTGTACCCTAGCAAAACCTACTGTCCCCAAATTTCAAAAACATCTGAGGGCCAGGTATTCAACAAACATAATTATGATTTTCAGAGACCCACCCCCCAGCAGAGAGCTTGTCCAAAGACCAGAAGCTGCATCTAGCCAGATTTCCAAAGAAGGGTGTGAGGCCAGCACCATCTTCTGTCCAGACTGGGATTGGGCCCTCTGATGCATGCTGAGCAGCCACTCTGTGTCTGGGACAGGTAGCACTCCCTCTGTCCCCCAAGTATCCCCAGTCCCTGTGACTGGAACTGCCCAGGTACAGCCTTGGCACACCCTTGACTCCCGCCAGCTAAGCGTAGTAGGAAGCTTCCTGCACCAGCGTCACATTGGGAACATCACCTGAGCTCGCAACAGGCTCTCCTCTCCCTGGTGCTCCTGGGCACACAATGAAGTCACTTCACCTGTGTGGCTATCCACCACTACAGCCATGCTCCATGGCTCCTGCTTTCCTTCCCTTGGTCCTGATACCTCAAACTTGGCCTGTACTGGGAGCCCATCTGGATGGTCTGTGTGGAGTTGTTTTCTACAGAAGGGAAGTAGTGTTCCTACGCCTCCAGGTCCCACCTGGTGAGAGGCTCTGAGCCAACTGGCAGTGTCTGGGATAAACCTGGTAAGGACTAAGGTGGGAAAACCACTCCTGCTCTGTTTTGAGCAGAAGTACAGGAAGGCATTGTCTGCATGTCCTGCTCCATGCCTATCTGAGGAGCAGATGCATCTCAAGTGACAACAAAGCCAGACTTGCTGTGCACAGTGTCTGGACAAATGTGCACCATAGGTGTTGAGGCTTCAGTAGTGTGCCAGAGAGCTAATCATGGCTCTCAAGTCCCAAGGCCTGGCTGGTAATCTCAGGAAAGTAAAGGCAGGTGGGGCACATATGGCCAGAGTGCCGGAGACAGAGTGGACCTCCTCTCTAACCTACTGGTCATTTGTTACCATGTAGACAGTCAGTGTGTCCCCTTTGTCAGAGACAGGAAGGAAAGGACTGGGAACAGCTTGCATACCCAGCTCTTCCAGTGTGGTGCCTACACTCCCGCCCTGGGAATAGCTAATAGCTGCTGCTCCACAGTCCCTGGCCCACAGTGCAGGCTGGGCGAGCAGTACAGAGGACCCATGGGGGACGCACGTACTCTGTCTCGGAGAGCTCCATGTCGGACACTGCTGGCACCACGCTCAGCACGGGCGTGCACACCGGCCTGACGCAAGAGCGCCCCCGCTGGATGACCTCCTGCACATACCTAGAGAACAACTGCGTCAGTGAGCCACACAGGCCTGGGGCAGGGCTGCCTCCACACTCCACGTGAGGACAGGGTGACAGACAGCAGGTGGAGCAGGTGCTCCCTAAAAGGTTCCATCACCACTATGCAACTGTGTGAGATGGGCAAACCCTTCCTTGGGTGGTGAAGCTGTCCAATTAGTCAAGAAACAGATGCTGCTTCATCCTTCAGGTTTCCCAGATTCTTCATTTAAAGAATGGTTAAACTCTCAGGCTCCCTGTAACATATTCTGGGGAACCCCTCATTTGAGGTGCTAGGATTCTGTCATTTCATCTCCACCAAGATGACCTGCCTCTGGCCTCTTCCCTGTGGGTGCAGTTTTTCCCACTTGGCACTCTGACATGGGCCTGAGTACTGGAGCATGGTTACTGCTCGGTTCAAAGAAGCCAGTCTTGTTCTGGGGCTCATTGCCCCGCAGCTCTCTCCAAATGGCCATCACCCTGGGCATGTGCAGTGCGACCCTAACAGTAATTTTTTCTCTGATTGACTTAAGCGGCAGTCACGACGAGCATGGGGAGTCCCAGAACTTCCACTGCCACCTCCAGACCTCTACCGTGTTGCCATTTACAAAAAGGCCCACATGCCCTGTACCAATGGCACATGGAGATGCCAGAGCCCCTGGCTGAAGCCCCACAGGCAAATCACCCCCCAAAACACGTGTCACGGAATGACCCTACTGGCCACAGACCAACTGGGTGCTGGTAGGGCGATGGGATATGAGCCCTGCTTCCCAGAGATCATGGCAAAAATGATGTCCTAGGAAGCTCCTGGTAGAGGAAGGAGCTTCCTCTACCTAGGAATGATGTCCTAGGAAGGAGCAGAGGACAGCCCTCTGCTGCCCTGTCCGCCTCCAGGCCACAGGCATCCTGCACAGAGCCAATTGGCTCTATGTCAACCAAAGAAGATCATGGAGTGAGACAGTTGACTGTAAAAACATGGACATCTTCTATAACCACATGACACTTTCTATAACCAGGGGACACCTTCAGGCTTCACCTTCAGGTTTCCTCCTGTGTTTGAGATGGAGAATGGGGGTTCGGGGGCAGGAGGGAGCAGGGAGAGCTCACACCTGACACCAGCTTCCCCAGAGCAGCAATGCCCCGCCCCCACAGGCCCATAGGAAGTGGTGTCAGGAACTGGATGACTAAAGACTGGGCAAGAGGAACTAGTAATGTCTGGGGAAACAGTGGCTGCGAGGCCAGGCCCTGGTGGAGACTACAAACCCCAGGCCGCTCAAAAACTCTCACCACCTGGGGGTTCCAATGAACCGGTACATCTGGGAAAAGTGATCTCAAAGCCCAGTAAAAAGAGTGAGGGAAGCCCCTCCAGCCTGGAGAGATAATCTGCCACCGACAAGGGGGGAGGGTAGGGGGTAGTCCCCATCCTTCCCCAGAGGAGAGAATAGGGCCTGGCCTACAGCCCCGGAGGCAGCAGGAAGAGGGGCTCTGTCCCTGAAGGCCAGCAAGGGTACAGTGAGAAGTGACTGTGGGGCCTGCAGTCTCTCCAGAACAGTTTTACATCTCCAAGTATTTCAGCATTGTTTACCGTCCTACCTACAAATGACACTGGTTAGGGCTCCTGAATGGAGGCAGCTGGGACCCCCAGGACGAACATCTCTGAACTCAGCCTTCACAATAACCAGTGGTGACCTATGTGACTCCAGCAGTCTCATGCCACTAGCAGGACCCCTTAGCTTCAAACAAAGACTTGGTTGTGGTGAGTGCATACTCAGAAAGCAGAGCAGATATCAGGGCAAAGACACCCTCTTCTCCCCAAGGCAGTGTAATGACCACCTGCCCTCTTAGCCCTGGTCACTCAACAGGGTAATGTGGAAGAAACTGGAAGGAAAAACTCAGCACTGCTAGCGGGCAGCCACTGTGGCTCTATGTACAGATGTCAAGCCTCAGGGAGTTCCACCCCAAAGTGTAGCCATGGTGCCTGGAGGGACCCTGAAAGGTGCCAGCCCTGCTTTCCCCAATGGCTCTGTACCTCTGCTTTGAGGGCAATTTGCTGGCTCTCTTCTCTTCCTCCTCCAGACGCCTTCGGGCCTCCTCCAGCTGGGTCAGAGGGTTGGGTGCTGGGTTAGGTGGCATTGTGGGGTCTTGAATGAAGAGATGGGAGGGCTGGACAGAGTTCCGGAGCTGAGCGCTGACCCAAGGGTGCATGGCCCCAGGACGCTCAATGGACAAGGGCCTGGAGCTCTCGTGAACCTGCTGCTTCTTTGCCCCAGAAGACCTTTGGGAGCAAGAGAACAGATGTGGCAGAGCCTGAAACCCAGGCCACAGGCAGGCAGGCATCTGGAGCTAGGCAGGACCCAGCAGTGGTGGCCAAGCTCAGCACCGACACCTAGATGCCTGGGGCAGAAGTGCTCTTGAGCATTGCACCAGCCAAAGTAATTTGAACTTCAGCAGTTTCCTCTTATACTACATGGCAGAAACATTCCTTTCGTTAAAGTAAAAAAAATTTAAATATATTTTATTGATTATGCTATTACAGTTGTCCCAATTTTTCCCCTTTGCTCCTTCTCTGCCTGGTACCCCCATTTCCTCTGGCAATCCCGCCCTTAGATCATGTTCATGGGATGTGCACATAAGTTGTTTAGATTTTCCATTTCCTATACTGTTCTTAATACCTGTTTATTTTGTATCTACCAATTATGCTTCTTAATCCCTGTACATTTTCCCCTTTCCCCCTTCCCAGCTGATAAGCCTCCTTAAGACATCCATAACTATGATTCTGTCCCTGTTCTGGTTGTTTGCTTTGTTTTTTTAGATTTGGTTGCTGATAGCTGTTAATTTGTTGCCATTTTAATGTTCATACTTTAGGTCTTTTTCTTAAATAAGTGCATTTAACATTTCACATAACAATGGCTTAGTTTGCATAGTTCTTAAAAAATTTTTTTTAATTTATTGATTTGAGAGAGAGGGAGGAAAGGGAGAAGTGAGGGAGGGAGAGAAACATCAATTTGTTGTTCCACCCACTTATGCATTCATTAACTGATTTTTAGATTTTATTTACTTTTAGAGAGAGGAGAAAAGAGGGAAAGAAACAGTGAAGTGCGAGAGATACATCGATTAGTTGCTTCTTGCATGACCCCAATCAGGGACCTGGCATGCAACTTAGGTATGTGCCCTGAATGGGGACTGAACCCACAACCTTGGCCTATCAGACTGACACTCTAACCAAGCTGAGCTACCTGGCCAGGACCACACTTCTTTTTTTATCTTATTTTTAACAGAGTTATTGAAATACAAATCATACCCTATACAAAGACTTCTAAAAAGTCAAAAAAGTAATCCAAAATTTATAAATAGCCACTCTCAGAATATTGATCTACTTCCTTTCCCATTAATACAACTTAACACATTTGGCATAATTCTAAACATGATTTTTTCTGATTTCCACCCTCAATCTGGTATCATCCCTTTTTGTTGTTCAACACTCAGAAGACACCTAACACCTGTGTGACACGCCATCCCTCAACCACTAGATGGAATTCAACTGAAAACATTACCCTCTCTCAGCTAGTACTGAAAAGGTGGTCTCGGCACCTGGGGCAAAGGTAAGGGAACTCAAGAGGGCCTCGTGAGAAGTGGGTTGGCCCAGTGCTCTTCTGACAACAGAACTGCTCAAGGAAAGGTTCCCCAGGGGAAGTGAGCTCCTCCTTCTAAAAAACCCTACAAGGCTGGCCCAGGGAGACCTCTGCCCTCATCTTCCACCTACCACTTCCCAACCCCCTTACATCCCCATCTTCCTAGCCCCCTTCTCTCCCTATCTCTCCATCTCCCTGCCATACCTGCCCCCCTATACAACCTGGCCTTATGTAAAAACAACAAAGGCAGAGGCTCCCAAGAGAGGGCCTGGTGGGGACACTGAAGGCCATTATTTAAAACAGCCCAGCCTTGGCTGGTGTGGCTCAGTGGATTGAGCGTTGGCCTGTGAAAAAAAAAAAAGGTGGCCAGTTTGATTCCCAGCAAAGGCACATGCCTGGGTTACAGACCAGGTCCCCAGTTGAGGGCATGTGAGAGGCAGCCGGTCTCTCATACAATGTTTCTCTCCCTGTCTCCCTCTCTCCCCCTCTCTCTAAAAATAAATAATTAAAATCTATAAAACAGCCCATCTAAGGGAAACCTGGGAGGCTATTTCTATAGGTGCCCCTTATTTTTCAGCAGCAGAAACCCTCCCTTTGGGCTGGGAGGACTAGTCAGGACAGACCTATTCCTTGTGAAAACCCACAAGACAGAAATCCAGAGAAGCCAAGAATTGAGCTCACCCCAAGTAGCGTAGGAAAGGGTCTCCTCAAAAGGCCCCCTCAACTGGACAGGCTTTGTGGCTGCAAAGGGGTCTGGACACTGGTGAAGGGCTTATTCTCAAGGTTATTGTCACCTGCCTTATGCATATACTCAGCCTTCCTCAACCATGGCTAAAGAATGCCAAGGGTCAGGGAAATCTGAGAATGAGGAAAGAGAAATGGCTCACCCACTAATGGACAGATGCCATCAGTTCCAGGCCCATGGCCCCTGGGTGTCACCCACTTCTGGCCCATGTAGGTCAGTTAGGGCAAATCTGGGGCCTGGCTCCACACCCCCCTAGGAAAGCCCCTAGCCCTTTGAGGAATCCAGAGCTCAGAGGGCAAAGACTAAACAAGAACCTTCTCCCACTCACCACTGAGGGGGCAACCAGATAAAAACACAGAAGGCTTCTCCCAAAGCCCTATCTGGAGTGGTGGTCAGGAACCTGGCTCACTTCCCTAGTGCCTTAGGTCATTGTGATGTGAAGGTGTTACTGCCCCAGAAATAACCTCAGGAGAACAGCTGTGTGACAGCAGAAACCCTCCTCAGTGATGGGGCAGCAGTGGAGTGGGGCTCACAGAGAGGCATGGTGACCTCAGGCTGACCTCACCAGCAGGTCCTTCTGCTCAGCACACTGATGGTAAATCTAAGACCCTGCCCCATCATAGGGCCCCATAGGGCAGCCATCAACAAGCTGATACTGTGATGGGCTGAACTTGATCCCTTTTAACTCTTGTTTCCACTGTACATGGTTTGCAATAAGATGGTGCATAGGGCATGTCACGCACAATACTGGCAAAGCAGCTCTAGAGGCTCACCAGCTCTAGAGCTCACCTATACCCACACCCCCAGGACACCAGGTACTGCTTACCCATGGCCGGCCTTCCTGTGCCTGCTAATCTCCTTCTCCCCCTCAATGATCCACTGCATGATCTTCTGGTTCTTCTCTGCATCCTCTGAAGGGCCTGGCACCTCAGCACTGACACTCTTTCCTGACTCAGCCTTTTTGGCATTTCTTTTGGAGGTCGTGCCGGCCTTCCCACTGCAAAAGGAAGATCTGGGAGTCACCCACTGACTTGGCCCGTCACTGGATGGTTGGCCACCTGTGCTCCACACCCTGTATGGCTCCTTAACAGCAAAGGCCTTGAACAAGTGGTGTATTCCAGGAGCTCTATGGGATTACAGGGGTTTTGTTCCAGGTGATTCCATGGCAAGAAGTGAAGGAAGGAGTCCAAGCAGCATCACTGGGAGGATAGGTGCCCAAGATGGACCAGCACCCCAGGCAGAAACCTGGCACCTGAACTCTTGGCCACAATATGTCTATAATCTCTGCAGCTGACCCTTATAATGACTCTCAAGACTTTTAAAGGGGAATTCAGGTCTAGAAAACCAGAACAGAATCCACAGGAGACATGACCTTTCACTGCAACCCCTTTCATCCTTGGGAAGACCCATGTGTCCCTCACAGACACAAGCCCATGGACAAAGGATCCACAGCCCAGATCTCAACTCATGACTTGGACCACCACAGAAACTTACCTGTAGGCTAGGCTGTCGTTGGCATTGGGGGTGGCACCCACATTCTCTAAGTGGCTTCGGGTCTTGGCTGTGTGGCTGTGCATCTCTGGGCCCCATGCGAAGCTGCTCTGAATCCGGCGGGTAGCCTCCATCTCGGCCTGCTCCTTGGGCCTGGCCACACCGTGGTGGCTGTGGTGGTGGCTATGCCTGTGGAAGTGTAGGCCAGCTGCCTCCAGCTTTGCCCCCAACTTAGGTGTGTGCTTACCATGCCCAAGGGATGTGCCTCCCAGCACCCCGGATATCTTAGGCATGTGTACACTGTCAGGGGAGCGGTGGCCAGGCCCAGGTGACTGGCAGCCGGGAGTCCTCATGACCCGCTGCACATGCTCATCCAGGATGCTCTCAGGGTTCTCCTCATGCGCATCTCGCAGCCCCACATCAGCATAGCGGGATGGGAAGTTGTGCCAGGCTGGGGCAGAAGGCAGCTTGTGACTGGCTCCTAGGGGTGCAGAGGACCCATCGCCATCCTCGCCTTCTTCCTCCTGTAGGGACAAGGCCGTTCATCATTTCTTGGCACCTGCCAGACCAAGGAAACCTCACACTTGGGGAAACAAACAATTTAAAACCACCAAACACACACAAAGCCTGTCAGTGCCTTGTCGTGGGGGTCAGGAGCCCTGAGCCCTGACTGGAGGAGGAAAGGCCCAGGGGAGGTGCTGGGAGGTGCTGGAGGTGCTGCCTGACTTCCAAGAGCCTTTTCTGTCCCTGCTGACCCCTAAGCAAGCTCAGCTGGGCTCTTAGCAGGCTATGCTGTAGGACGGGGCTCAGACTGGATTAAGGACAAGAAGCTGTGCTCACCCACTAGTGAATAAAGACATGCAATTGCTACACACCAAGGGTTCAGGGAACACAACTCCAGAAAAACCTCCCCACTGTTTAGTTTTCTTTTATGCTTCTCAATAAAGACTTTTGTTTTCTTTCAGTTCAATTTGTCTGGTTCTCAATTTTCTTGTATGTGTTTTATTTTTTACAAATATTTTATTTATTTTAGAGAGAGAGAAAGGGAGAGGGAGAGGGAGAGAAACATCAATGTATGAGAGATACATTAATCAGTTGCCTTTAACACTGGGGACCTAGCCTAGAACCCAGGCATGTGCCCTGACCAGGAACCAAACTAGCAATCTTTTGGTTTACAAGTTGGCATTCAATCTACTAAGCCACACCAGGCAGGGCCCTATGCCTCAATTTTATTGCCATACTTTCCATAATATTTTCAAAGGGAATATGGCCCTTGTATACAAGGGCTTGTTTTTTGTTATTTATCTTGCTATGTGTTTCTTGATAAATTCTCAGGTTAATTGAACTTAATTAAATTATGACAGTTAATGTAACCATACCTATAAACATAAATACTTTGCCACCTTAATTCCAAAAGATACAGCTCATATTTATTTTCTCATGTTACTGAATTGTCCAAATCCAGAATAATGTTAAGTAGATTTGGTAATAATGGAAAAAAAGGATGGGAGGACTAAGCTATACCTGTACTTTATATTTTATTGACTATGCCATTACAGTTCTCCCAATTATCTTTCTCTTTGTCCTCCTCTGCCTGGTACCCTTCTTCCCTTCAGCAATGGCCCCTTTAGTTCATGTCTATGGGTCATGCATGTAAATTCTTTGGCTTCTCCATTTCCTTCATTATTCTTAACACTGCCCTATTTTGTACCTACCAATTATGCGTCTTAATCCCTGTACCTTTCCCCTCATTTTCCCCCTTCCCCCTCCCAGCTGATAACCCTCCATATGGTCTCCATACCTATGATTCTGTATTTACTCTAGTTGTTTGCTTTTTTTTTTCTTTTTTTAAAGATTTTATTATTTTTAGAAAGAGGGGAAGAGGGAGAGGCAGAGAGGGAGAGAGACATCAATGTATGGTTGCCTTTCACCTGCCTCCAGCTACTGACCTGGCTTGCAACCTGGTTATGCGCCCCAGCTGGGAATCGAACCAGCAACCTTTGGGTTTGCAGGATGGTGCCTTATCTACTGTGCCACCAGCCAGGGCTTGTTTTTGTTTTCTAAAAAGATTCAGTTGTTGATAGTTGAGTTTGTTTTCATTTTAATGTTCATAGTTTTGTTTTTTTTTTAACATTGTTTTGATCTTCCTCTTTTTCTTCCCTAAGTCCCTTTAACATTTCATATAATAATGCCCTGGTGATGATGAACTCCTTTACCTTTACCTTGTCTGGGAAGCACTTTACCTGCCCTTCTATTCTAAATGATAGCTTTGCTAGATAGAGTAATCTTGGTTGTAGGTCCTTGCTTTTCATCAGTTTGAATACTTCTTGCCAGCCTCTTCCTGCTTGCGAAGTTTATTTTGAGAAATCAGCTTACAGTCTTATGGGGACCCCTTTGTAGGTAACTCTCTTCTTTTTTCTTGCTGCTTCTGAGAGCTCTCTTTATCTTAAACTTTGGTATTTTAATTATGATGTGTCTTGGTATGGTCCTCTTTGGGTCCAACTTGTTTGCCACTCTCTATACTGTACTTCCTGGACTTGTACATCTATATCCTTCACCAAATTAGGGAAGTTTTCTTTCATTATTTCTTCAACTAAGTTTTCAATTTCTGTCTCTTCCTCTTTTCCTTCTGGCATCTCTATGCCAGAAGATAGATATTAGCACATTTAAACTTGTCCCAGAGGTTCCTAAGCCTCTCCTTGTTTTTTCAATTCATGTTTCTTCATTCTGTACTGGTTTATTATTTATTTCTTCCTTAAGTTCCAAATCATTGATTTGAACTCTGGCTTCCTTACCTTCATCACTGGTTTCACACAGGTTTTCCTTTGTTTCACTTAGTCTAGCCTTCACTTCTTCCTTTATGTGTTTGCCATACTTAAGTGTATCTGTCAAGTCTGTGAGCATCTTAATCACCAGCGTTTTGAATTCTGAGTCTGGTAGGTTGGCTATCTCTTCATTGCTGCTCAGTTCTCCCACTGGAACCTTGATCTACTCCTTCTTTTGGACCATACTTCTGTGTCCCCTCAGCTTGACAGCTTTCTGTATTTGCCTCTGTGTCTTAGGTAGAGCTGTTGCTCCTGTTATGTTGTAAGGGGTGGAGACTTAGGTATTCACTGTTTTGGGTGACCTATTTAACCACTTTGTGGCATTGTATATGAGGGACAGGTCTGAGAGGAAACAGTGCCCACTGCTTGTTCAGACAGACAGCTTCTTCCTCTGCCCCATCCCCCACTGCTTTTCATACTCTGAAACAATATGCCTCTATTTCCCTTGGTGGTGGAACCATGGGCTGCGCAGTCTGGCCTGTGGCCCAGACTGCTTCCCAGGTTTAAATGCATGACTGTGCTTTTTGCTGCAGCCTCAGCTCCCACAATGCTGCTACTACTCTCCTCCCAGGCTCCGCCCCTCCTACCTCTCTGGTGGAGTGTTTATTTATTTGTTTGTTATACTTCCATGTAGTTCAAGTTTCTGAAACTTCTCAGTTGGTTTAATTGGTTTTGAGGTAGATGTAAATTCCTTCTTATCTGTGAGGGAGATAGAGCATGTCTACCTATGTCAACATTTTTGTCAGAAGCAAAGCTCCAAGTTTACGTGGGCATTTGTTTTAAGGGTTGTTAACTGAGATGTGCTCAGGGGAACCCTAACACAAAGAGCATTGATGCACATGGAAATGCTATGCTAAACAAATGAAGGCACACCAGTTTTGTTACAACAGGCAAACTGGGATTTAGCTCCTGTTAAAGTATTTCTTGGGAAATTTCCTATATTTGTTCAGAGAAGGCTATTAAAATCCTATTTCTTGTAGGCATTTTGAAATAATGAAAAGAAAACTTTGTATTATTATGATTTGACAAGCTGACAGAAGGCAATAATTAAATGGTGAATTGTCTGGATGTGAAAGGAAAATAAAAAGTATACATTGGTGGTTACAGAATAGACAGAGGGATGTTAAGACGAATAAAGGAAATGGAGATGCCAAAGAACTTACATGCATGACACATGGACATGGACTAAGGGGGGCACTGGCAGAGGAAATGGGATACCTGGTGGAAGGCGGCAAAGGGAGGAAAATTGGGACAACTGTCATAGCAAAATAAATAAAATATATTAAAAAAAAATAAAATCCTATTTCTTTAATTACTCAGTAAGGCTTTTGATGGACCTGAGAAAGAGCTGGCCTTAGTGAGTGCACACTTAGTGCCCTTGGCTCCTGCCAGCTGGCCTGGCTTTGACCTGGTTCTTGAGAGCCACTCCCTCCAGGTCAAAGAAGTCTCACCCCTGCCCTCACTAGAACGCAACATTGTGGGTGCCCTTCTGAGTGACCTAAGACCAGTCACTGATTGTAGGAACTACGGGGAATGATAGTGGGTCAGCATATGTGAAGCCCTCCAACTGGCATCTGCTTTGCCAGAGTGAGAATCACCCAAACACCATGAGGGAAGGAAAGGGAAAGATGCTGGTAAGAAAAATTTACTTGTGCATGTGTGCATGAGCGCATGAAAATACTTTTATGCAAATTCCTTCCTGGAGATCACCGCCATCTTCCTGGTACCTGCCATGAATCTCAGGTTTTGACGTGTTATTTGTAATCTACCTGCTGTCTTGATGTGAAGGGGAAATGAGGGAGCCACGGCCCTTGGCTGAAAGCTGGGCATCCTGTAAGGGAGCTCTGGAACCCAGGATCATAGTTGCAAGGCATAGCCAGGGTACGTGAGAAAGGAGATCGTAAGGTATGCCCACATCTATCCTTATGACAGTGGCTCCATACTTCAGGTGCACAGAACTCATCTGGGGACATGTAAAATAAAAGAGCAAGCCCCTCTTGAGGGTTTCTGATGGGATCTGAGGAAGACTCAGATTTTTTATTTTAAATAGGAACATTAGGTGATCGGGTAAAAAAATAATTCCTTCAAGAAACATAATTTTGAGTTTTAGGTATTAGGCATAAAATATTGAGAAAAGAATGAATGACACCTACTTACTTGGTGGTGACCATTAACCTCCAGTAGGGCATTCCTACCTGCTAAGAGAAAAATAAAGGCTTCTCTGCCAGTGACATGGAGCCCTACGGCTTTTAAGAGGAAATGGATTTAGTGAATAAAGTAAAACAAGCAATGACGTGCAAGGGAAGGCCTCACTCCATGGGCATGCTTCTTACCAATATCTCAGCACTGGTGCCCCTGAATGTGTATAAAAGTGAACATTATATACTGACACCCGAGACAACAAAAACAAGGTGTCTCTTCTGCAATTATGGGCAGAAAGTTATTTAGGCAAATGAATTACAAATATTATGAAATTTCTTTGCATTCAACATTTCTTCAAGTGAGGCTACAGGTCAGAAGACAAGATAAACAGAAGCTTACATCCATACCTAAAGCCATCTGTATTCTGAGGTGAAAACTGGGAGCGACCAGTCCTTCCTGCCACATGCATGTTCTGCTCTGCAAAGATCCAGTGGTGCTTGTGAGGGGCCTCCATCTACCAGCACTAAAGGGAAATTTCAACTTCACATGTCAAGGGGGCATGTAGGATGCAGGGGATGTGGCCAGCAAGGCAGGTGTCCTCACCCATGGGCTCAGGTGTGTGGCCCAAAGGGGCTCTGCAAAGGGAAGCGAGCCTGAGGCACTACAGGGAGGATAAGAGGAAGGACACTGGGCCTGGGGTGAATAGAGGGGCTGGTTAATCAGCACTATAAGCATGTCCTATGCTAAATTTCCCCAAGATGAACTGGTATTGCCTTAATGTAGTGACTACTTTGGGGATGACAACTAGTTGTTGTCTTGGCTTCACTCTGAACTTTCTTCCCACAGGTGGCTGGAATAGGAACCCCAACCCCAGCATCCAATGCCACTGCTGACACCTGCTAGTTGTTCAATAGGCCCAAGCTCAGGGGTCCACCATAGGGACCTCTTCCCAGGGAAACAGCCTAGGAAGGAAATAGGGGTAGGGGTGGGAGACTGTACAGGGGACAGGTGTCATAGGACAGCATGCCTTGGCTAGCCACCAAAACAGGTCAAAGCACTGTGAGGAGCCAGTATCTGCTTAAGCAGGGAGAAGGGGGCTCTGGGAGAACTTGGCGAAGGTCCCAAGCTGTAATCCCTGACTGAGGCCCACTCACCATACGCACGCGCTTCAGTCGCTCCTCCAACTTCTCCTCTGCCTCTCGAGTCCGTTGCACAGCCTCCAGGCGGTGGATAAGCTCTGCAGCAAACTTCTGGGGCTCTACTCGAATTTCCTTTGGCATACGGTAAGTACGCTGCAAGGAGACACTGCTGATTAGCTGGTCATGCACAGCTTTGAACTACAGTTCTCTGTGTCAATATGGCATTCAAACACTTTTTGGGTGGAGAAAATAATGTGAAATCTGAATTTTATTTTAAAATAAATGTCCCCCCTGTCTTTTACCTAGGAATCAACTTCCTCATTGCCTCCTTTTCTCGTCAAATTAAATATCTCCTTCACCCAGCCCTGATCTAGGGGTGAGAACGGAGCACTTGCTCCTACAGCCATAGGATCAGACATTGAGCAGGGCAGAACTTGGTCTTCTGGGGTCAAGTCATCAGGGTAGAAGCTGGCAGGACCCTGCACAGAGAACCTCCCCAGACTGACCCCCCAAAAAAGGGCTTTACAAACAGCTGGCCAGCCTGAGACTCAGTGAGGCCTGGGGCCTGGGCAGGGAGCTGCAAAGACCAGAGAGGAGGAAGAGGTGGGAGACACAGCCTATACAGAACACTTGCAGGACCAATCTGTTCCCTGCAGTGCTCACCCTGAGCACAAGAGGGCAACAGTCTCTGGCACTTAGGTGTGCATGACATAAAATGACATAAAATTCAGGGTACAGAAAAAAAAAATCAGGGGAAAGGTAGGACTATGAAAAATGTTCCTTTTCAAAGAATATAATTCTACAATGTACTTTATAGTGATATACTATATAACATTTTGGGGAGGGTAGCTTTATTTTGAAGTAATATCAAGTTTAAAACAGTTGCAAGAATAGTACAAAAACTCCTGTCCAGATGCCCCAACTACTGATATTTCTCTCACACCAACATTCTTTCTCTCACACACAGACACAAGCAGGACGTGCACACATACAAACACACACACTTCTCTAAGCCAGTCAAGAACAAGCTGCACGTATGATGACTATTTAATACTCCTGAACACTTTAGGACAATTATATATACATAAAGAACTCTGATACAATATTGTTACTTACTTAGCAGATCTTATTCCCATTTCACCAGTTGTCCCAATGTTCTTTTTAACAAAACATAATGCTTAAAAAAACCTAAGCCACCAATGTGTAGGTGAGGGAGGGCAGAGAAGGGTGAGAGTCTGGAGGGGCCTCAGGTAAGAGATGAAGACAAGTGGAAAAAAGAGGTGACCCAGGGACAGGGTGAAACACAGGACTCCTCTCTGACTTCTGTGGGTGGCCAGTGGCTATTTAGAACCCTGGTCTTCAGATGTGAAACAAGGCCAGGAGAAAAGACTCAAAGTGACAATGAGAGCCTGAGTGGAGGTAGTGCCTCCTGTTGGTGGGCTCCGAGCATAGTCTCCACTCTGCCTACCTGTTTCTCATCTGCAAAACAGGAGCAAAGACAATACCTAAATTCACCATAGAAACAAGTAAGATTTGATTTAAAAATTACATGAAGGGTTCAGAGATAAACATTCATGTGCAGGGCTTATGCTGATCATGAGGGATTCAGAGCTGGCCACAGAAACTTTTGAGGAGCCTGGAGGGGGAAAGGGGTTGAGAGCAAACCAGGATAGGATATAGGCTGATGCTTCGGGGGTGAAAAATGTTGGTGTGAAAGGCCTGGCAGTGACTAACATCAGGCTAGGATTTGTGCTGGAGATGAGAAGACCAGATCCAAGAAGGGGAGGAAGTTGGTTGTCTAGTACTTTTAGAGGATCCTGGGAGAGGAGCTGGGGAGAGAAGGTAGGCATGGCGGGCAAGCCCCATGGGACTGGGCAGTGAGGAGACCCTGGAGGAAGTGGGGCATTTGAATAGACAACAGAGCAATTTCTTGTGTCCTGGTCACATCCTGGCAGGAGACACTGGGCCCTTCCCCCTTTCCTCACGGGGCAGTGTGCACCTGCACTGACACTGATGATAGCCCCTGACTCCTGCCTGACTCAGGAGGGCCTAGAAGGTCCCCCCAAAAGTTGCTCTTTCCCATCATGAGTAAATACTTTGTGAGGAGTGATTTGTGAGGGTAAAGATGCATGCAGTCACCATCTTGGTGACTGCTTCAGATGACACAAGTAAAGCTTGGTGCTTCCCAAGTCACCTGCAGCACATGTGTACACACATGTGTACATACACTCTAAGCAGACACCATCAGTGCCTAGCTTAGGCCAAATCTGTGCCAAAGGAGGTGATAAAGTGCTTGCTCACCTTTATCTCAGAAAGACAAACCAACATGCTTTCTTCTCAACCATAACCAATCACTTTTCTTATTTGGAAATTAAAGTATCTACAGAGACTCTAATCAAGGAATCCTGATTAAGGGTGGATGTGTTCTTTGATCCCAAGAAATAACCACTTTCCCTGCATAGAAACTGCAAATGAGTGCCTGAGTTACCCTTGGATGCTCCAGGCATCAATGGGTTGGAGCATCTACTGACGACTTTTCTTATCTTCCCCCAAAAGTCTTTCCTGTTCAAAGTTACTGTGTCAAAATAAGAAAAGCTAATCAGTCCATTCATCAACAAAGGAACTTTCTGCAGGTGAAGACAGGCTGTGCCTGGCCCTGCTTGACATGGGGCTCTGTGAACCCCCAAAAGTAGGAGAACTGCTATCACCTTTTATTTCTATGAAAGAGGTGAAGCTGAGGCAGCTTTGAAGTCAGGATGCTCAT
This sequence comes from Noctilio leporinus, assembly GCA_004026585.1. Lineage (NCBI taxonomy): Eukaryota > Metazoa > Chordata > Mammalia > Chiroptera > Noctilionidae > Noctilio > Noctilio leporinus. The sequence continues at coordinate 84,611 of PVIW01005674.1, forward strand.
GTGTTAACTCCCACCATTCAGCCACAGAAAAGGTGATGCCTCATTTCATCTTGAACAAGGCAGCACTCATAATAATTCAGGATGGGGGGCACCAGAGGCTTTCTGACAAAACCATGGTCAGGCAGCCATGCAAGGACTAGGCCTGAGCATTGAGACTGCAAGGGAGACTTAGAACTGCTCTCCCACCTCAAGGAAAATCAACTCCTTAACTTGGTGAGAAGAGACTGTACAGTGGATACCTGCATAAGGGCACTCGCTTCTCTTCTGAACTGACGGTGCTGGCTGGACCCTATAAGCTGCCCTGATGTTTCCAGCCTGTAGGGTGTGACCATGAGCTGTACCTGGCCGTGAGTTGAGCTCACAGAAAGTCAGGTAGGTGCCCTTCCCACCAGCCATGGCCACAACAGCCTAGTTGGAATGCGGAAAACAGATGGGCACAGGTCTGAGAGGACTGGTGTGTCCTAAACTCAAGCAACAAGAAAGGTGAGGGCTGTGTAGAGGAACTTACAGGAATGTGAGGTAGAGGCACCCGCCCGTTGACCTGGACACTTTCTTGCATCTCCCGGCGGTGCTGTTTGCGGATCCTGTAGGGTGGGATTCCATCCCTGCCAGAAGAAAAAGACAACCTGGCATGAGCACACACAGAACAGGTCCACAAAGCATAGCTGTGCCGACTTTACCTTGGGTAGGGCCCACATGGCCTGGTTTTCTAAGGCCTAGTAACTAAGAAAGGTTTTTACATTTTTAAAGCGAGGAAGGAGTATATGACAGAGACTGCATGCAGCCACAAAGCCTAAATTATTTGCTAGTGGTTCTTTACAGAAACCATTTGTTAACCCTTGTTTTATCATCCTGGAAGCACTTGCCATGGGAGAGGTGCTCTACACGGACAGGAAATATTTGAGGGCTGCAAAACAGGCAACCATGACAATCTGGATCACAGTTAAAGAGATTTCCAAGGTTCCATTATTCTACTTTTTCCAGGGTCAATTTGTCAAGCAGTGTAATTTCTCTGAGGAGCGCTCTAATTAGTTTTCTTGACATAAGTTTTAGCTATGAACACTTTCAAAGATGGTAAAAATGTAAATCAAATTATATATTGTCTTTAAGATAACTAAATGCACTTACTCAAGACAGATGACAGATTTCATACATAATTCACTGCATGTATGCAATCCCTTAAAATTCTGTAGTAGTAGCACTGCCCTTTAAAAGCTACTCTGGGAAGCCCAGTGGCTACTCAGAGCCAACACACAAGAAGATAAGCTAAAACCCAGCACAGGACAACTAGAATGGCTTCTTTGTGTTTCCACTTCCTTCCCATTGAAGGAGCCCCAGGTGGGCCTCCCTGCTCTCCAGGGTGCAGTGAATGTGTGTGGGATCCTGATCTCCTTGACTCCTTCCCAAGCACTGCCCACAGGGGAGGCAACACTGCCAGTACAGCATTGCTCCTACAGTACAGCAGACACAAACATGGAGTCAGGATGATTCTAACACCACTTTAACTGCTGCATGGTCTAGTGAAGCTGCCACCTTGCCACTCATTGCCCAGAACAGGACACTTGGTGTGTCCTCTCCTGGGAAGTCACACACCTGCCAGCTCAGCAGCTTCGTGGACAGGCAGAGCTGCAACGTTCTCTCATCACAGCGAGAGGCTGTGATGGCCTCTCCCTCCTATCACTGCCTCAGTGTCCCTGGCTATCAGGGCACCAAATGGATACTGTAGTACAGCTAGCTCAGCAGTCCAGTGTGTGTGTGTGTGTGTGTGTGTGTGTGTGTGTGTGTGTGTATGTGTGCTCAAGGGAGCAGGTGTCAAGGAATATGAGTTAACACAGTTAAAATGTCTTTTTCTATATGCCCCTAGGGTTTTGGGGTTTTGTTCAGGTATCCTGAGCCACCAACTTTTTCTCATGTACTACTTTAATAGGGCACATACAAATTCCACATGCCTCTATGGATTAAGCACTGTCCTCAGATACCTATGCCCAAAGTCCATGAACTATTAAAGTGGTCCATTATTTTTATCATGTGACTGAGATGCTCAGTGCAGTTGCCCCACAATAACTTGGAAAACACAATCTTATTTTCTGCCTCTAATAATCATTCAAATATGTCACAATTTTACATTCCAAGTCCTTGACTATTCCTACATTTTTGACACTTGGTATAAACCCAGATGAACAGAATACTACAGAGGGAAAATATTTTAAAAATTAAGAATTTTAGCTTTGCCCTTTAGCAAACATATTTTCTTGGAGAGAATTAAGATACTTTTAGATCAATGTGGTGACGTAAAAAAAAAAAAAAAAAAAGATACTTTTAGAGAAAACTGAAAATTGTGTGGGCAAATTAACTTTGATTTTAAGAAATAGTGTTAGGGAAGAAGTAAACCAGACGCTATAAATGCAATACATCTTGTGCTTCCAGCCACTTGCGGGGTGGGGGTCTGAAGGACTGCAACTGGATGTATCCATTTTACAATGTATTTTATATTCATGGCAAGTACTGCTTGAAACCCCAGTAGTAATTTTAAGTAAAAAGTTGCTAAAACCATGTCAACATTTTATTAAAAAAATTCAAAACAGGCCCTAGCTGGTGGCACAGTGGATAAGGCACTGGCCTGTGAACCCAAAGGTCACTGGTTCGATTCCCCAGCCAGGGCACATAACCAGGTTGCAAGCCAGGTCTCCAGCCAGGTCCATCGCTGGAGGCAGGTGAAAGGCAAGAATATATTGATGTCCCTCCCCCTCTCTGCCTCTCTCCGTTCCCATCACTCTGAAAATAATAAAATCTTTAAAAAAAAAGGAAAAAGTTAAAAAAGTTTCAAAATAAAGGAGATAGAAGTAGTCCATGAGAAAATACCCCATATAGAAGCTCAACCCGAAGGGATAGCTCCATCTAGTGATGTCACCACATAGTCATTGAAAGGGAAGAAAGAGCCCAAGACTTGCAATGATGGGGGACTAGTTATGTTTGGTTCAGAAATAATTTATGAGAGCCTATCCTGTACACTACAATTCCGTGTCAGAAGAATCCTTAAAGAAACAGGCAAATGATGGGCAGAGGATCTGAATAGACTTCTCAAGAGGACATACAGATGGCCAATAGACATATGAAAAGATGCTCAACATCACTAATCATCAGAGAAATGCAAATTAAAACGACTATGAAATATCACCTCACACCTGTTAAGACATAGCTATCATAAGTAAATCAACAAATATCAAGTGTTGGTGAGGATATGGAGGAAAGGGAACCCTTGTGCAGCCACTATGAAAAACAGTATGGGAAGTCCTCAAAAAATTAAAAATGGAATTACCTTATGACCCTGCAATTCTACTTCTAAGTATATAACTGAAGAGACCCAAAGCACTAATTCAAAAGAATATATGCACCTCTTATCTTCATAGCAGTGTTATTTACAATAGCCAAGATACGGAAGCTTGGCTATTGGGTACCCAAGTATCCTTAAACAGACTAGTGGATAAAAAAGTTGTGGTACATTTATACAATGGAGCATTACTCAGCCATACAAAATAATTAAATCATACCATTTGCGACAACATCAATGGATCTAGAGGGTATTATGCTAACTGAAGTGTCACAGAAAGACAAATACTACATGATTCTACTTATATGTGGAGTCTAAAGAACAAGTAAATAAACAAAATAGAAACAGACGCATAGATACAGAGAACAGACTTATGGTTGGCAGAGGGGAGGAGGTTTGCGGGACTAGGGGAAAAGGTGAAGGGATTAAGATCTTGGTAGTTACAAAATAGTCATGAGAATATAAAGTACAGTACAGGAAACGTATAATATTGAAATAACTATGTATGGTGACAAATGGGTACTGGAAATATTAAAGGAACACTCTGTAAGTATATGGTTATCTAACCACTATACTGTACATCTGAAACTAATAATACTGAATGTAAACAGTAACTTAAAAATAAAATTTAAATTTATATGTTCATCTATTTTGAAATTATATTTGATTAGGCTACTACAGTTGTCCTGGTATTTCCCCCTTTGCCCACCCTCCACCCAGCACCACTCATTCCCTCAGGCAATCTCCCCACCATTGTTTATGTTCATGGGTCATACATGTAAGATCTCTGGCTATTCTATTTCCTATACTGTATTTTATATCCTCATGGCTATTCTGTAACTACCTATTTGTACCTTTTTTTTTTTTTTAAAGATTTTATTATTTCCAGAAAGAGAGGAAGGGAGAGAGGCAGAGAGGGAGAGAGACATCAATGTATGGATGCTTTTCACCTGCCTCCAGCTATCGACCTGGCTGGAGACCTGGTTTGCAACCTGGTTATGTGCCCTGGCTGGGAATCGAACCAGTGACCTTTGGGTTTGCAAGCAAGCACCTCTTCCACTGTGTCACCAGCCAGGGTCATCTTTTTCTTTTTATTTTAAAGACTTTATTTATTTATTTTTAGAGAGAGGGGAAGGGAGAAAAGGAGAGAAACATTAATGTGCAGTTGCCTCTCGTGCACCCCCGACTGGGGACTTGGCCCACAACCCAGGCATATGCCCTGACTGGGAATTGAACATGCAACCCTTTGGTTCCAGGCCAGAGCTCAGTCACTGAGCCACACCAGCCAGGGCCTGTCTCTGTTCTTGTTACTTTGTTTTTTAGACTCACTTGTTGATAAATATGAATTTATTAACCTTTCATTTTACTTATTTTTAAAGATTTTATTTATTATTTTCAGAGAGAGAGGAAGAGAAAGAGGCAGAGAGGGAGAGAAACATCAACGTATGGTTGCCTTGCACCTGCCTTCAGCCACAGACCTGGCTGGAGACCTGGTTTGTAACCTGGTTATGTGCCCTGGCTGGGGAATTGAACCAGCAACCTTTGGCTGGTTCCTTATTATTGACCTCTTATTTATAGTTTTGATCTTTTTCTTAAGTAAGTCCCTTTTACATTTCATATAATAATTATTTGGTGATGAATTCCTTAAGTTTTTCCTTGCCTGGGAAGTTCTTTATCTGCTCTTCTACTTTATGACTGCTTTGCTGGATATAGCACCCTTGGCTGTAGGGTCCTGCTTTTCATGACTGATTATTTCTTGCCAATCCCTTCTAGTCTGCAAAGTTTCTTTTGAGGAATTAGCTAACAGTCTTATGGGAACTCCCCTGTAGGTAACTAGCTGCTTTTCTCTTGCTGCTTTTAAAGATCTCTCTTTATCTTTAAACTTGGACATTTCAATTATAATCTGTCTTAGAGCGGGCCTCTTTGCATCCATCTTGTTTGGGGCTCTGTTCTTCCTGGACTTGTGTATGTCTATTTCCTTCCTCAAATTAGGGAAGTTTTCTTCCATTATTTTTTCAAATAGATTTCCAATTTCTTGATCTTTCTTGTCTTCCTCTGGCACCCCTATACTGGACCACTTGAAGTTGTCCCAGAAACTGCTTATATTATCCTCATTTATTGGGATTCTTTTTGTTTTTTCTGATTGGTTGTTCTTTGCTTCCTTATATTCCAAATCAGTTTCATCCACTCCACTGTTTTTTGTCTTTTTTTTTTTTTAATTTTATTAATTTTTAAAGAGAGGGGACAGGAGAAAGAAAGTGAAGGAAAGAAATACCAATGTGTGATTGACTCTTATGTTGCTCAACTTGGGGCATGGCCGGCAACCCAGGCATGTGCCCTGACCTGGAATTGAATCAGCAACATTTTGGTTCCCAGGCCAGTGCTCCACCCACTAAGCCACACCATCCAGGGTTCTACTGTTGTTCTTTTGTAAATTGTTCTTTATTTCAATTAGTGTATCCTTCATTTCTGACTGAATGTTTCTTACACTGCTGAGGTCTTCACTAAGTCCCTTGAGCATCCTTATAACCAGTGTTTTGAACTCTGCATCTGATAGATTGCTTATCTCCATTTTGTTTAACTCTTTTTCTGGAGTTTTGATCTCTTCTTTCATTTGGACCATGTTTCTTTGTCTCATTTTGACAGCCTCCCTGTGTTTGTCTCTATGTATTAAATAAAGCCGCTCTGACGCCGTGTCTTGGTGGTATGACCTATTGTATTGTAGTAGGTCCATCTGCCATTGGACTATACAGTGACCTGGATGGTCCAGTAGCAGAGCCTCCCATATCACCCAAGCTGGGTGCTCAAAGCGCACTCTTCATGCGAGCTGAGTACACCTTTCTCTTGTAGCTGAGCTTTGGCTGCTGTTGACAGATCAAAGGGAGGAGTTTACCCAGGCCAGTCAACTAGAAGGATTTGCTGTGATCACTTACCACCAACCTCCGCCCTCTGTGAAGAGTCACTGGTATAGGGGCAGGGTAGTGGTGCCCAATGTGGTCTGTAGTTGTTCACTGGGTGCACTGGCCCTGTGGTTCCCCAGATGATGCAGGCCAGGTCAGCCCTCACTTGTGCTTTGCCCAAGGCCACCACCCTGCCTGAGTTATAAAGCAATCTGAGGAGGCTGCTAATTGTACTGGGCTTGAAGATGCACAAGCAAAGCCAAGCTGTGAGTCTAAACTGGCTGCTGCTGATGCTGAACCTGGGACTCACTGAGGCCACCTGTTGCTTATTTGATAGGATTTAGAAACTGTGCAGCATAATCCAAGAACAGCCATGCGTATGGAAAAGCAGCTTGGATGGGCCCGTAAGTTGGGTGGGGTGGAGTCTCTGGAGATCTCCAAGGTGGGTCAATTAGCCAGGTTGGTGGAGTCTCAGACATAGTACCAGCTTGCCAGCTCAGTGGCTCTGTGTGGGGAGGGCACAAAAAAGGGACAATGGCCTCTGCTCACCTTGATGGCAGATACTTCAGTTTCTCCCTATACACCTCTGGTACCTTTCAAGCTGCTACCCTTGTGCTGGAGCTCAGAGGAGAGTAAGGCTGAGTAGGTGAGTCCATGTGTAGGTTTTTTAAGAGAAATTGCTTGGGGCTCCAGAAGTTTCTTTCGCTGACTCAATCTCTGCTTGTTTTTCCTGCCAGAAGTTGTGGGGACTTATCTTCCAGGTACTGGAACCCTGGGCTGGGGAACTTGCTGTGTGGCTGGGACTCCTGGATCCCAAGATATTCCTCCCAAAGTTTTATCTACCACATGTGGGTTTGGGACCACACCAGCACCCTCCCTTCCAGTCTGGATGCATGTGGTTTCTTGAATCCCACAGTTGTTAATCTTTCATTCAATTAGATTTCCGACCATTCTGAGTGATGGCTGTTCTGTATATTAGTTGTAATTTTGATGTGAACAGGCAAGCCAGGTCTGCCTCTGTCACCATCTTGACTTCATGTCCAATTGTTCAAACATTCATTTAACAAATAATGACCAAATTTCAACTACCACTGTGATTGGCTTTGAGAACTGTTAAGAGGATGGATCACCAAAATACTCGAGAATGTTTATAAATAAGATTAGAAAAAAAAGGTAAATGAAAGGTGCAAACTATAAAAAGTGGTATACAACTTAAAAGTATGTGCTCACCTACAAAAATATGGGTTTAGTGGCCCTGTTTTCTCTCTCATTTAAATCTACTGTTCCTCGAACTTTTCAAACTAGATGGGGAAGAAGTGTCTCTGTGATGAGCTGATAACTGCTGTTTCAGCCCAGCTGGGAGTTTTGGCTATAACCCTATGCAGTCTCAGTCTTATGGGGAAAGGACCTGACGACTGTGGTCAGTGGGCTCATACTTGCTCACCATCATAGCCAAAGATTTCTCGTCCCTGATGCTGGAGGATTCCCAGGAGTCAGTCCCCACTCCTTGGTTCCAACCCTGAGTAAATACTTCCTATCAGTGCTGGTCAGATGGTGAATGGCAAAAGGACTGAAAGCTGGGCAAGTCTGACACCATGGGCAGAAAGGTCAAGGCCCCAAATGACCTCAGTGAGTTTGATGGGCAATGTCCTGATCTAGAAAGATAGCGTTTGACACCATCAAGCTTCTAATATGCACTTGTATCCCAACAAGTCACCTGCCAAAGTGAAGGAGAAGGTGTCAGAAAACAAACACTTTGCCACAAAGGGAAGACTTCCTTGGACAGGACATGGAAGGTCACCACTGAGGGACACAGAGGCGCAATGTGGCTTTTCATAGTATGTTCACTGAGTTCCCTCAGACATGTGAAGTCCTTGTTGCAGTCTCTGAAATATCTGGGCACTTGGACAGCACAGAACCAACTGCACCAACTTCTTCTCTTGCTCCCATCCCCCTGTCCCTCCACAGTGACATGGCAGGGACTGTCTACTGTATGACAATTTCTAAATTAAAAAAACGGGTAACTGCAGGACAGTGACAGCAAGAAATGCTCCTAGATGGCACCAGTGTCACATCTGCTTAGGCAGGCAAACACCTTGATTGGCTGCTAACCCCAGTGCCAATCTTTATGTATTTATTCATCCATCCTCATGGACATGCTTATTGATCTTACAAAGAAGGGAAGGAAGAGAGAGAGAGGAGGAGAGAAACATTGATGTGGGAGAAATATCGATCAGCTGCCTCTTGTACATGCCCCAAATGGGGGCTGAACCTCCAACTTAGGTATATGCCCCAACTAGAGATTGAATCTGCAACCTTTTGGCTTATGGAACAATGTTCCAACCAACTGAGCCACACTGGTCAGGGCACATATGCATGCTGATCTTTAAAGTGAACCCCCAGACTATAAAAACTAAACAGAAAATAAGAACCAAAGTGCCCTAGATCAGGCAGCCCTGGAATTTATTTGGATGTTACCCCATTGTTTCCCTTCTTTCAAAGGTTCTGTATTGTTGGCCTCAGAGAGAAGCAACTAACACAAAACTCCATTCTAGTTTATGTTAAGACTTTTAATGACAATTTCTGCAATGCAGCTAATCATCCATATTTCAGATGCACTAATACCAAGTTGGGAGGGCCACAAGTCATTTTCCATGAAAACAAAGCCCCAGCTGGGACTGGCACAGGCTGCTACGCTCTGCTGCACTCACCCAGGCAAGGGGGACTTACACACTGCTGTCAGTGAGGGACAGGCTGTCAGCATCACTGGAAAGGCTCTGCTGCTCACTGTCATTGGTGCTGGTGGCTGGAGCAAGGGCATAGCCAGAGTTGACGTAGTAGGGGTTGACAGGCTCCCGCCAGGATCCGTATCTGCAAATAAGGAGGGCATGTCAGGAGCAGCTTGTCTTCTCACATTAATACACATTTTCGGAATCATACATATATCCTTATATATTAATTACAAATGCAAACAATTAAAGAAAAAGAAAAGAAAGGGCTGGTATCTTCTTCCTGCCCTCCACCCCCCCGAAGGATCTGTTAAATCCTATGCATCCTCCAGATCCTTCTTCTGCATTGAGGCAGATGTGTAAGTGAACACATTATTGTTATTTGGGTTTGAGTTTTTATGCATGTAACTAGGAACAGGCCAAGACTGTTGTGCTCTTCCTTCATCTAAAGAGCAATTTATTCTCTGCAAAGCACACCTGGCCTCCTGAGTTTGCAGCAGCAGCATCAACTCTGGTGTTCGGTACTTTGTGTGGTTCTCATGACAGCCCGACGCAGTAGGCCACGGTCCTTTCACGAAGTCAGCCAGGACTTCTGTGTGCAAGTCTAAGAACTGCCACAGGATGGAATGCTGAGGATAGCAGGGGAAGGTACCTATGGTTTTAATGCTGCCCTCCAGCCCTTCCCACCAGTAGTTGTCATTTCCAGGGTGGAATACATCTCCAGCTGTCATATGATCAGCCAGAAAATTACACACTCCATTTTAGTTTTCATTTCCCTGATTAAATGTTAGGCTAGCAGTTTGGGGAGTTATTTAAATTTCTTCCCCTGTAAGTTACCTATTCACACCTTTTGTCCATTTTCCATTGCGCTATTTATGAGCTTCTAAGTGATTTACATCAGTCTTTAAATATTCTCACTAATAACATCTGGCTACAGATTCAAAAAATGTTTTCCTTAAATGTCCTTCTTCCCCTCCTTTTTAAACTTTCCTTGTATTGATTTTGGCTATACAAAAGTATTTTATTTCTATGAGATATGATTTGTAACCTCTTCCTTTATAGAACTTTTCCTATCTTACATAGGTAGGCCTTCTTTATTCCAAGATATAAAATATATTCTATCTTCAAATGCTTATTTTTAAAAATTTAGATCTTTATCTGAAATGAATGTATGTGTAAAATCTACCTCACTTTCTAGTGTCAAAATGGAGAGCCAGTTATTAAAACCAAGTACTGAATCTCTGAGTCATATCGGAACTTCTGTTACATATGCATCTATTTCAGCATTTAGGTTAATCCAATGCTCTACACATCAGCTTTCCTGACACAACACCACCACTTCTTTCCAAAGACCTGCCCTATCAGTCAGGTCTCCAAAGGTCATGCTGAAAGTGCGAAAGGACTAACGTTCTCTCAAGGCCCCAGTGTCTCTGTAGGAGGCCAGGGTTTTTCTGCTGAATGTTCAGTGATGTGCACACTGGGTCCCAGTCACAGTCCTTACAGCCCCACTCTCACTTGTGTTTATAGTTGCTGCTGACAGTACTTGAGCACTTGCTGTACTGGTGAATGAGCTGCACTAACTACCAGGACCTGGGACAAGTCACCTCATCCTTCAAACTTCAGTGTCCTCAGTGTAGAAAGAAGAGAGAACAGATTACTTCTAAGTTGACAAAACCCTTGTGGATATCCATTGCCTGATGAACAGAACTTTCTGGAAGCCCTGTTTCATGTCATGCACACACGCAGAAAATGATGCTATAACGAGAACAAAGGACAATGCATTTTGGTATCTTGGATATCTGTCACAGGCTACATATAAGCTGGGCCAAACAGTGGGGCTAGAAGGCAGGCCTTCAAAGGAGGGTCATCTTCCCTGAAGGCCTTGGCGAGAGCAGCCCCTGAGACCACTAACACCAAAACAATGCCAATCATGGTCTGTGCTCCTCCTGTTCCAGCATTCGAGGTCATAGCAGTGGACAGGAATTCTAGTATATAACCCACACGCCAGCTCAGAAAGCAGATGCTCATCATTCTGATACCACAGAAGGGAAACAGCTCCCAGGAGATTAGTCACTGTCTAACACCACACAAAGTATTTCTGACCCACCCAATGCAGCCTGAGGGTATCCTTGGAGGCCACTAACATTTTTCTGGCCTAATGAGGGCAGAGGCTGGGACATGTCATATCCAAAGACTAACAAGAAGGATGAGGACACCTTCCCATCAGAGATAAGGATAGTCTGTCCCTGGGTCTTCTCTGTTTATACCTTTGTCCAGACTGTATCTGGACCAGATACTTGGACCAGACAAAATGACACAAGTATGTAATGTCACCTTCTTTGCTTTAAGTATCAAAACTATTATTTTTAAAATGACAATTATTCTTCTGGTACATAAAAACCAAAGCCATAGAGCCCTGGCCAGTGTGGTTCAGTGGACTGGATGCTAGCCTGCGAAGCAAACGGTCACAGTTCAATTCCCACTTGGTGCACATGCCTGGGTTGCAGGGCAAGGCAACCACATATTGATGTTTCTCACCCTCTCTTTCTCCTTCCCTTCTCTTTTCTCTAAAAAAAATATAATGAATAAAATCTTTAAAAAAGAAAATACCACGTTTAAAAAACAATTGAAAAATAATAAATTAAATCCATCAACTTCCAGCCAAGATGGAGACATAGGTAGACACGCTGTGTCTCCCTCATAACTAGAAGAAATTTACATCTACCTCAAAACTAAATAAAAACGACACAGAAATTTCAGAAAATCAAACTACATGGAAGTGCAACAAATGAAGAAGTAAATACTCTGAGCATGGGCCTGAGAACTCAAGTGATGCTGGTTTGATTCCCAGTTAGGGCACATACCCACGTTGCAAGCCAGGTCTCCAGCCAGGTCCCAGCTGGAGGCAGGTGAAAGGCAACGATGCACTGATGACTCTCTCCCTCTGTGCCCCTCACCCTTCCCCTCTCTCTAAAAATAATGAATGAAATCTTAAAAAAAATTTAACGAATGGGCAAAGGACCTGAATAGACACTTCTCCAAGGAAGACATACATAGGACCCATAGGCACATGAAAGAATGCTGAACATCACTAGCCATCAGAGAGATGCAAATCAAAACTACAACAAGCCCTGGCTGGTGGCACAGTAGATAAGGTGCCGGCCTGCGAACCCAAAGGTTGTTGGTTTGATTCCCCAGCCAGGGCACATAACCAAGTTGCAAGCCAAGTCTCTAGCCAAATCCATAGCTGGAGGCAGGTGAAAGGCAACCATACATTGATGTCTCTCTCCCTCTCTACCTCTCTCCCTTCCCCTCTCTCTAAAAATAATAAATAGAACTGTCCCATGACCCAGTGATTCCACTGCTAGAATTATACCCAAAGAATCCTAAAACACCAATTCAGAAGAACCTACGCACCCCTATGCTCATAGCAGCACTTTTTACAATAGCCAAGTGCTAGAAACAACCTAAGTGCCTTTCAGTGGATGAATGGATCAAAAAAATTAGGTACATTTACACAATGGAGTTCTACGCAGCAGAATGGAAGAAGGAACTCCTACTATTTGTGATAGCATGGATGGAACTGGAGAGTATCATGCTTAGTGAGATAAGCTAGGCAGCAAAAATTAAATATTACATGTTCTCACTTAATATAGGGCACTAATGAACAAACAAACAAACAACAGAACCAGAGTCACCAATACAGGGAACACACTTTCAGTGTGTAGACGGGAGGGGGTGGGGGAGAAGGAGACAAGGAAGGGGAACAGTGTAGTCAAGGAACTAGCATGGATGACCCATAGATACAAACAACACATTGGATTGACTGGGCGGTTGGGAGGGGTGATAGGAGGGAGGTAAAGGGGAGGGCAGAGGAGGAAAAATGAGATGAATGTAATATAACAATAAAAAACTAAAAAATAAAAAATACTCAACCAGCTATGTAGGAGACACAGAACCAGGGAGGAGACTGGTAGCAGCGGCACAGGAGCTGAGGCCACAGCAAAAAGCACAGTCATACATTTAAACCTGGGAAGCAATCCCAGGGCCAGACCACACAGCCCATGGTTCCAGCAATGGGAAAAATAGAGCCATATTGCTTCTGACTGTGAAAACCAGCTGGGGTTGGGGCACAGGAAGAAACTATAGATCTCAACAGGCAAGCAGCAGCATTGTTCCTTCCCAGGCCCCTTCCCCCATATACAGAGCCACAATGTGGTGAAATAGGTCTCCCCACACTGACCAATTCCTAGGGCTCCACGGATTACAATGTAACAAGTGCAATAGAACTACTGAACACAGAGGCAAACACAAAAAGCTGTCAACTGAGGAGACAAAGAAATATGGCCCAAAAGAGGGAGCGGATCAAGGTGCCAGTGGATAAGGTGTCAGCCTGCGAACCCAAAGGTCGCTGGTTCCATTCCCATCCAGGGCACATAACCAGGATGCAGGCCAGGTCTCCAGCCAGGTCCGTAGCAGAAGGCAGGTGAAAGGCAACCATACATTGATGTCTCTCTCCCTCTCTCCCTCCCCATCTCTGATAAATAATAAAATCTTAAAAACAAAACAGGATAAGGCGCCGGCCTGTGAACCCAACAGTTGCAGGTTCGATTCCCCAGCCAGGGCACATAATCAGGTTGCAAACCAGGTCTCCAGTCAGGTCTGTGGCTGGAGGCAGGTGAAACGCAACCACACATTGATGCTTCTCTCCCTCTCAGCCTCTCTCCCTTCCCCTCTGTCTAAAAATAATGAAATAAAATCTTTAAAAAAAAAAACAAACTAGAGAATCTTAAAAGCAGAAAGAGAAAAAGAGTCACCTACTAAAGGGTTCCTATAAGACTAACTGCTGATTTCTCAAAAGAAACTTTGCAGGCAAGGAAGGGTTGGCAAGAAGTATTCAAAGTGATGAAAAGCAAAGACTGGCCCTGGCTGGTAGCACAGTGGATAAGGCTCCGGCCTGCGAACCCAAAGGTCGCAGGTTCAATTCCCCAGCCAGGGCACATAACCAGGTTGCAAACCAGGTCTCCAGCCAGGTCCCCAGCTGGAGGCAGGTGAAAGGCAACCACACACTGATGTCTCACTCCCTCTCTGCCTCTCTCCCTTCCCTCCTCTCTAAAAATAATAAATAAAATCTTTAAAAAAAAAAAAAAGAAAGAAAAGAAATTCAAATTACAGATCAAGTACTAAACTGTTTTTCAATTTATTTTTTACATTTAGAAATATTAAGTTTTGGTAACTTTTAAAACACACCCATTTGGTTAAACAAAAAAGAATTCAACATAAAAGAGAAAAAGGCATCACAGCACTTACATTATGGAAGCACAAGTCCACAGAAGAGCCCTGCACACCCACATGCGCCCACCTTGCCTTCCCCCATAGTGCAGGATCCATGTCAGGCAGGACCAAGCCTCAGACTTCAGTGTGTCCAAGTCTGCCTGCCTTCCTCCTCTGACAGCTCTCAGATACACCTTTCACATATACAGAAAATTCATCTTTAAGTTGACAAGCAGGGAAAACATGGATTCTTAATTTTCTATAGCCTCCAGTGCAGAGCAAATCCCACAATATACGTACCTGCACTCCAAGTTCAGAGAACAACGGGAAGAGAGAATAGAAAGGAGGAAGCACTACCATTACCTGTTTACCTCTTAAAAGCGAAGCTGGATTTTGGCTGGTTTGGCTTTGTGGGTTGAGTGCCCGCCTGCAAATTGAAGGATCACTAGGTTCAATTCCCAGTCAGGGCACATGCCTGTGGTCAGCTGGTTGGGGGCGTGTGAAGGGCAACCAACTGATGTTTCTCTCCCTTTCTTTCTCCCTCTCTTCCCCTCTCTGTAAATGAATTAAAAAAAAAAAAAAAAAAAAAAAAGTGAGGCTGGCTCTTGGAGACAGGTTAGTGCTCATTTCTTTTTTCTTTTTTTTTTTTTAAGGTTTTATTTTATTATTTTTAGAAATAGGGGAAGGGAGAGAGGCAGAGAGGGAGAAAGACATCAATGTGTGGTTGCGTTTCATCTGCCTCCAGTCACAGATCTGACTGGGGACCTGGTTTGCAACCTGGTTGGTTATGTGCCCTGGCTGGGGAATCAAACCTGCGACCTTCGGGTTCGCAGGCTGGCACCTTATCCACTGTGCTACCAGCCAGGGCCATAGTGCTCATTTCTAACCATGGAAAATAGAGCCTTCACTGGGCTTTCACCACAGGCTGATGTGATAAGGAAAATTCTGACCAGTGATGTGTGAAAGGAATATCAAGTGAGGGTCTAGGGACTCCAGGACTAGAGGCAAGAGGGAAATGTGTGTGCATGTAAATGCACATGTGTGCTGGTATGCAGACACCTACCACATTAATACGCACAGCAAATATGACCAACACCCCAAGTGGTGTACCTAGAGAAATGTCCAACTCCTCTGGAGCTTTCAAAGTTCTCAGAATAAAACCTGATGGGACTCACACAAACACGTCCCCAAGGCCCTCATCCTGCCTGTGCTGAGTGTTCTCTGGATGCTGTCTGCAGGACTTTTGTTTTTCCATCTTTTCACATTTAACCTCTCTATATTCTTACTTTTGTGTCTTTGTTAAAATCCAGTTTGACATTTTTAAAAAAAGATTTATTAATTATTTTTAGAGAGAGGGGTAGGGAGAGAGGTATCAATGTATGGTTGCCTTTCATCTGCCTCTAGCCACGAACCTAGCTGGAGACCTGGCTTGCAACCTGGTTATGTGCCCTGGCTGGGGAATCGAACCAGCAACCTTTGGGTTCACAGGCCAGAGCCTATCCACTGTGCCACCTGCCAGGGCCAGTTTGACAATTTTTTAATTATATTGCTCAGTCCTGTTGCATTTAGTGTGATTACTGAGAGTGGGGCCACCATCTTAACTTGTTTTCTGTTTGTCACATCTGTTATATTTTTATTCTTTCATGCTTTCCTTTTCAGTTATTTTTCTTGTTCTATCTCCTCCATTAAACTAATATTTTTACTTATTCTGAGAGTGATTCCTGTAAAGATTACAATAGGTAGTCTTGATGTATCAAAGTCCAATCTTAAGCAGATTAATCTCTTCCCAGACAGCACAGATCAGAATTCCCTCCATTCACCCCCCCTTACCCCCACACTAAGGTGCTACCTAGTACCCTGTATTTTTTTTTTTTCCAGGAGAATCAGATAGGAGCAATCTGGGTGTTGCAAGCCCAAATTACACAGAGACGTTAATCACGAATCATGCGTTCTCCAATCATCATTTTCAAATCTGTTCTCCAACAGGAGAAACAGGTTAAGGATTATCCTACCTGATGAAGTACCCTGTATTTTAATTCTATATGTCTTAAACCCCACAAGACATTATTAGTATTGTTTTACCAATTAAGAGTCACCTAGAGTTATCAATATATTTGTCCCTTCCTCCTCCTCCAAGAGTTTCTATCTGAGAGCATCTTCCTTCCAGTCAGGCTTCCTTCCTGCCTGAAGAACATCCTTAGGTATCTCCTTTAGCAAGGGGCTACTGGTGACAATTTTCTCAGTGTCTGTCAGTCTGACACTGTATTTTCTCTTCACTCTTTTTTTTTTTTTAAAGATTTTATTTATTATTATTTTGAGAGAGCGGGGAAGGGAGAAAGAGAGGGAGAGAAACATCAATGTATGGTTGCCTTTCACCTGCTTCCAGCTATAGACCTGGCTGGAGACCTGGTTTGCAACCTAGTCATGTTGCCCTGGCTGGGAATTGAACCAGTGACCTTTGGGTTTGCAGCCTGGTGCCTTATCACTTCATTCTTTTTTTTTTCCCCCAAGTGTATTCTTTCTTTCTTTTTTTTTTTTTAAATTGTTGTTGTATTACATCCTTCCCCTTTTTGCTCCCCTCTGTCCCCCTCCCCACCCACCCATTCCCCCCAAAGTCAATCCCACCTTGTTGTCCATGTCCATGGTTCCTTTCTACTAGGTTCTTGTCTAAGCGGCTCCCCTTCCTTGCCTCTGCCTCCCCCCTTCCCCCAACCCCTTTCCCCCTGAACACTGAAGGCCTATTCATTGTATTCATATATTTGGTTCTGTTTTGCTTGTTGTTAGTTTTGTTCATTATTGTCCTGTAAAGGGTGAGATCATATGGTATTTGTCCTTCACTGGCTGGCTTATTTCACTAAGCATAATACTCTCCA
>PVIW01005675.1:0-48820 GCA_004026585.1 Noctilio leporinus
TACCAGGAAGAAAAGGAAAAGAAAAATTAAAAAAAAAAAAAAAAAGAGGAAGGAAGAAAAGAATAAAGAAAGGGTTTAGAAAGGCTGGGGAAGGGAGGAATACTTAGATTGAGGACTGGGAATGCGTTATAGCCACAGAGTGAATAGACTTTAATTCGAGAGTAGGGGAGGGTCTTGGGTATTTAGGTGGATTGAGGTACGGGGGGGGATTAAGAATATGTGAGGAGTATCTTTTACAAAGGATATGTTGGGGATTAATAGTTCATATTGCTCTCAGTATAACTCAGGTGCTTGAGATTGGCAGCAATCCCTTTCCTGAGGCTGCCTCTTCTTCTTGGTCAGGACTTTATAGTCTATAGTTTATATTCTAGCAGGTCTTGGCGCGTGGCAGGGCCTCTGATTGTCACATAGGGCTGATTCTGAGTGTCCGCCCCCAGGTAGGTTGGGCCTTCTGCAGCCTGGCTGGGTTTTAGGGCTGCCGGTGTTCTGGAGCCTGCAGGGTGCCCCCTCCCACTCCTGGCAGAGGTTCCTGCCCCGGATGAGCACCCAGCACTTGTGCAGGGCAGCCCGCAACTTCCCTGGTCCCTGTGACGAATCTCCCCACCCCTGAAGTTCCGGGAGGAGGCCGGGCCTGTCAGTCAACACTGTCGGGGGTCCACCTACACTGTCCCGCCCTTCCGGGGCTGGCACCACTCCTACAAGCCAACCAGCTCTCAGAGAAGTCCTTTATGCGGCCTCTGTGATGAGCCCCTCCCAGGCGTGGGTTGTGAGGCCTTTGTCTCTGGCAATGGCGGGTAGGTTGTCCCTGCTACTGGTTCCCGGTTCTCCGGTTCGCCGATTGGAGTTTCCGCAGAGCCTGGGGGCCTGTATGGTTGCGCAGGGCTGGGCCTTCCCTCTCCCAGGGGCTTCTAGCTGCTGTTTCCCCAGTGGCCCAGCAGCACCGTTTTCGGCCCTCTCGCCGCCCCACTGGTGCACTTCCTGTTCCTCCCCTCCAGCTTCCTGCAGGACTCTTCTCCTCCTCCTCTAGCCCCGCGGAGCCTCCTCTCCCTGTTGCCAGAGTGAGTCTCTCACACAGTCCCTCCCTGCAAGAGTTCAAGTCCTCATTCCATACGGTGTTTGCCCTCGCCACCCGCACTTCACTGTTGAGACTTCCAGTCGCCAGGGAGCCCGGAGCTGGCCTCTGTCAAATGCACCCCTCTGGGCAGAGCTGCCACTGCCCAGAGCCAACCTCAGCCCACTGGCCCGTAGGTCTGAACGTCTCACCTGCTGTCCTGCTGGCCTCCTCTGCCTCTGGGCTGTGCTCCCCTGTGTCCAGATGCTGACCGTTCCAATTCCTAGGGTCCTGAAGATTTCTCAAGCTCCCTATCTTGTCCTCTAGCTGCTTTGGTACTCAAGAATACCATCAGCATTGCTCTCTACTCTGTCGCCATCTTCCCCCTAATTTTTCCTTTTATTTCCTTTGCCTTTGGTGAAGTATCAGTAAACATATTTCTGTGTAGGATATCAAAAAGTTTACTGCCTATATTTTTCTCCAGGACATTTATGGTGGCACTGCTTATGTTTATGTCCTTTATCCATCTTGAGTTTATTCTAGTGTATGGTGTAAGTTGGTGGTCTAGTTTTATCTTTTTGCATGTTGCTGTCCAGTTCTCCCAACAGCATTTGTTGAAGAGACTGTTTTTACTCCATTTGATGTTCCTTCCCTCTTTGTAGAATATCAGTTGACCATAGAGTCCTGGTTAATTTCTGGGCTCTCTATTCTGTCCCATTGATCTATATGTCTATTCTTCTGCCAGTACCAGGCCATTTTGATGACAGTAGCCTTGTGGTATTGTTTGAAGTCCGGTATTGTGATTCCACCTACCTTGTTCTTTTTTTTTTTTTTTTTTTTTTTTTAGAAAGAGGGGAAGGGAGAGAGGGAGAGAGACATCAATGCATGGTTGCCTTTCACCTGCCTCCAGCCACAGACCTGACTGGAGACCTGGCTTGCAACCTGGTTATGTGCCCTGGCTGGGGAATCGAACCTGCAACCTTTGGGTTCGCAGGTCGGCGCCTTATCCACTGTGCGACCAGCCAGGGCCTACCTTGTTCTTCTTTCTCAAGATTGCTGTGGCTATTTGTGGGCATTTTTGGCTCCATATAAATTTTTGAAGTATTTTTTCCATTTCTGTGAAGCCTGTCACTGGTATTTTTATTGGGATTGCATTGAATCTGTAGATTGCTTTGGGTAGTATGGACATTTTAATGATGTTAATTCTTCCCATCCATCGACATGGTATATGCTTCCATTTATTTGTGTCTTCCTTGATGTCTTTCCTCATTGTTCCATAGTTTTCTGAGTACAGGTCTTTTACCTCCTTAGTTAATTTTATTCCTAGGTACTTTATTTTTCTTGTTGCTATGGTAAGTGGAATTTGTTTTTTCGCTTCTATTTCTATTGTTTCATTATTGGTATACAAAAATGCTTTCTGGATATTGACTTTATACCCAGCTATTTTGATAAATTTGCTTATTAGGTTGAGTAAGTTTTTGGTGGAGCCTACCGGGTTTTGTATGTACACTATCATATCATCTGCAAATTATGACATTTTGATTTTCTCCTTTCCAATTTGGATACCTTTGATTCCTTTTTCTTCCCTGATGGCTTCAGCTAGAACTTCCAAGACAATGTTGAATAGAAGTGGAGAAAGTGGACAGCCTTGTCTATTTCCTGATCTTAGTGGGAAAGCTTTTAGTTTTTGTTCATTAAGTATGATGTTGGCTTCAGGTTTCTCATACATGGCCTTTATGATGTTGAGGTATGCTTTATTCATACCTCTATTCCCATTTTGCTGAGGGTTTTTTTTTTTTTATCATAAATGGTTGTTGTACTTTATCAAATGCTTTTTTAGCTTCTATTGATATGATCATATGGTTTTTGTCTTTCAATTTGTTGTAGTGGTGTATTACATTTATTGATTTATGAATGTTGTACCATCCTTGCATGCCTGGGATGAAACCCACTTGATCACGGTGTGTGATCTTTGAAATGTACTGCTGAATCCGGTGGCCAATATTTTGTCGAGAATCTTAGCATCTATGGTCATCAGAGATATTGGCCTGTAGCTTTCTTTCTTGGTTGTGTCTTGACCTGGTTTTGGGATTAGAGTAATATTGGCCTCATAGAAAGAGTTTGAGAGTCTTCCCTCTTCCTGTATTTTTTTTGGCATAGGTTGACAAGGATAGGAGTTAGTTCTTCTTTAAATGTTTGGTAAAATTCACCTGTGTATCCATCTGGTCCCGGGCTCTTGTGCTTTGAGAGATTTTGGAATACTGCTTTAATTTCACTAGTTGTTATTGGCCTATTCAGGCTTTCTGCTTATTCTGGGTTCAGTTTTAGTAAATGATACATTTCCAGAAATGTGTCTTATTTCATCCAGGTTGTCATATTTATTGTCATATAGTTGTTTGTAGTAATTTCTTACAATCTTTTGTTTTTCTGATGTATCAGTTGTGATTTCTCCTCTGTCAGTTCTGATTCTATTTGGGTTCTCTCTCTCTTTTTCTTGATGAGTTTGAATAAAGGCTTGTCAATTATATTTTTTCAAAGAACCAGCTCCTGGACCTGTTGATTCTTCAAATTGTAGTTTACATCTCTGAATTATTTAGTTCTGCTCTGATCTTGATGATTTCCTTCCTTCTACTTGCTCTGGGCTTTGTTTGTTGTTGCTCCTCTAGTTCTTGCAGCTTATGCTTAGGTTGTTTTTATAAAGTTCTTGTGACCTTTTTAGGTAGGCCTGTATTGCTATAAATTTCCCTCTGAGTACTGCCTTTGCTGTATCCCATAAGTTTTGGGCTGTTGTGTGTTCATTGTTATTTGTTTCCAGGAACTTTTTGATTTCATCTTTGATCTCATTGTTAACCCATTCATTACTTAAAAGCATGTTATTCAGTCTCCATGAGTTGGAGTATTTTTGGATTTTTCCCTTGAGATTGATTTCTAGTTTCAAGCCATTGTGATCTGAGAAGATGCTTTGTATGATTTCAATTTTCCTCTATTTGTGAAGGCTTGTCTTGTGACCTACCATGTGGTCTATTTTAGAGAATGATCTATGTACATTTGAAAAGAATGTGTATTTTGCTTCTTTGAGGTGAAAGACTGTATTCATCAGTTAGGTCCATTTCTTCTAGAGTGTTGTTCAATGCCACATCTTTGGGGATTTTTTTGTTTGGAAAATCTGTCCATTATTGATAGTGGGGTATTAAAATCCCCTACCATTAGTGTGTTGCTGTCTATATCTTTCTTAAAGTCCTCCAAGATTTTCCTTATGTATTTCGGAGCTCCTACGTTGGGTGTGTATATGTTCATCAGAGTTATTTTTTCTTGATGGATTGTTCTCTTAAGTATTATGAAATGTACCTCTGTATCCCTTTTAATGGCTTTCATTGTAAAATCTATTTTGTCTGAAATAAGTATTGCTACTCCAGCTTTTTTTTCATGTTCATTTTCTTGGTATATATTCCATCCCTTCACTCTCAATCTGTGTCGATCTTTTATTCTGAGATGGGTCTGTTGAAGATAGCTTATATTTGGTCATGTTTTTTTTTTTTTTTATTCACTCGGCTACCCTATGTCTTTTGATTGGTGCACTTAATTCATTTACATTTAACGTTATTATTGATTGATATTTATTCATTGCCATTTTCTGTTTTGTACCTGTATTCCTCTTTGGCTTCCTCTGTTTCTTCATTTTATTTATTTATTTGTTCATTTTTAAAGCAGACCCTTTAGCATTTCTTGCAATGCTGGTTTGGTAGAGATGTATTCTTTCAGTCTTTTTTTGTCTGGGAAACTCTTTATTTCTCCTTCTATCTTGAATGAGAGCCTTGCTGGGTAGAGTATTCTTGGTTGCAGACTTTTGTTTACCATTACTTGAAATATTTTTTGCCATTCCCTTCTGGCTTGAATTGTTTCTGTTGAATAATCATTTGATAGCATTATTGGAGCCCCCTTATGTATTATTTGTCGTTTCTCTCTTGATGCTTTTAGGATTCTCTCTTTGTCTTTGACATTTGACATTTCAATTTTAATGTGCCTTGGAGTTGTTCTGTTTGGGTTGATCTTCATTGGGACCCTCTGTGCTTCCTGAACTGGATTAATGTTTTCACTCATTATGTTAGGGAAATTTTCTATCATTACTTTTTTTAACAAGTTTTCCATTCCTTGTTTCTCTTCTTCTGGTATCCCCATGATAGGGATGTTGTTAAATTTCATGTTGTCCTGCAGCTCTCTTAAACCCTCTTTAATCTTATTCAGACTTTTTTCATTCTCTTGTTCTGTCTTGGAGTATTTGTCTACATTGTCCTCCAACTCACTGATCTGGTCCTCTGCTTCCTCTAGCCTACTGTTGATTCCTTCTACTGTATTCTTCAATTCAGAAATTGTATTTTTCATTTCCTCCTGGCTCTTACTGATAGTTTCTATGTCCTTTTTGATGCTGTTGTAGCTCTCAGTAAGTTCCTTGTAACTTCCCTGGAGTTGTTTATAGTTTTCTTTGAGCTGACTAAGCTCATTGAGCTTCTGTATCATCATTCTTTTGAATTCCTTATCTGACATTTCAGGTGCCTCTGTTTCATTTGGTGGTCTTTCTGTGGATTCATCCTTTCCTTTTGGTGATTGACTGGTTCTTTTTTCCCCCTTTTTGGTTATCTGTTTTTGCTTGTTTTTTTGTTTGTTTGTTTGTTTTTGTTTTTTCCTTGGAATAATCTGCTTTGCTTCCTTGCCTTAGTTGAGCACCCTTCTGTGTTAGGAGACTTGTGGAGTTCAGTGTTGCAGTCTTCTAGATTTTCTCCACGTGTTGCTTTTGGTGTGTCCTTTATTTGGGCTATCTGGTTGTATTCTGGATTGGTTTTATATGTTTCTCCTTTCCTTCCAGTCACGACACTCCTTCTATCCTTTCTCATACACTGTTTTTGAGCTGCTTCTAAAACAGAACCACCAGTCCAGACAAAATAACCATACCTTCAATGATATCTTTCTCTTTTACTTCCCCTTTTTAATGCCTATGAACATAACTATATACCCAAACCCTCCAAGGTAATCCCAGCTCTTAATCATACCCTCAGCTGCAATTGAGCCATACTTGATGGAGTTGTAGCTATATTAAGCCTGTTGTTCGAGGGAAAACATCATTAAGTTGACTAAAGTATAGATAGTTTTGAAGAGTGCTGAGGAGTAGCTAAGATAGCAGTTATATATAGAGAAAACCAACTTTTCTACTCTATAGAAATGAGGAGGGGGAGAATCAGAAAGCCTCAAGTATGAGTGAACAGTGTAAGCCTACGTATATAGTTGCTGCATCTGCCTCCCTGTTCACCCTTAGTGATCCCTGATTGGTCCAGATGGAGTCAAGCCCTGTGGGCTTTTAGCAGAAAAATGAAAAAATAAAAAAGAAAAGAAAAGAAAAAAAATATAATAATAATTAAAAGAAAGGGTTTAGGTGGCTATTCACCCTTAATGATCCCTGATTGGTCCAGATTGAGCCAGAACCTGTGGACTTATAGCAGAGAAAAGAAAAAAAAAATTTTTAATTAAAAAAAGGAAAAGAAAAAAAAAAAGGAAAAACAATAATAATAATAATAATAATAATAATAAAAGGGCTTAGGTGGCTGTTCACCCTTTATGATCTCTGATTGGTCCAGGTGGAGCCAGCACCTGTGAGCTTTTAGCAGGAAAAATATTTAAAAATTAAAAAAGAAAGAAAGAAAAGAATAAAGAAAGGGTTTAGGTGTCTGGGGAGGGGAGGAATACTTAGAGTGGGGCCTGGGAATGCATTGTAGCTAGAGAGTAAGTAGACTTTAAATCAAGAGTAGGGGGAGGGTCTTGTGTATTTAGGTGGATTGAGATAGAGGAGGATTAAAAATATGTGAGCTGTGATACACTATGGTTTAAACAGTATTTACTTAAACTGCACTAATTGTGAGGCTTTGAAGTAACTTTTGAAAAGGATATGTTAGGGATTAATAGTTCATGTAGCTCTCGGTATAACTCAGGTGCTTGAGATTAGCAGCAATCCACTTCCTGAATCTGCCTTTTTTTCTTGGTCAGGTCTCTGCTGTCTACAGTCTAGCTAGTCTTAGAGTGGCAGGGCCTATGACTGTCACAGTCAGGGCTGATTCTGAGTGTCAGCCCCCAGGTGGGCTGGGCCTCCAGTAGCCTAGCTGGGTTTCAGGGCTGCTGGTGTTCTGGGGCCCTTCCTTTTCTTCTGTTTGAAGTCCAGCAGGGTGCTTCTGTGATGTCTTTAGTTGCTCCTCCCCCTCAAACTCCTGGAGGAGTTTCCTTCATGTGATGGGCTCTTGGCACCCTTGCAGGGTGGCCTGCAACCTCACTGGCTCCTGTGATGACTGGCCCTACCCCCGCAGCACCTGGAGGAGGCAGCCCCCGTCTGCCAACAGTGCTCGGGGTCGCCAACAGTGCCTGGAGTCTGCCAGTACTGCCCGGCTCCCCCAGGCGAGGGCCAATCCTCTAAGCAGACCAGCTCTCTGAGGAGTCCTTCACGCCACCTATGTGATTTGCGCAGGGCTTTCCAGAGTGTCTGCAGTGCGATCTTTGTTGCTGGCAGTGGGCAGGTCAGTTGCCCCAGCTACAAGTTCCCAGCTCGCAGTTTGGAGTTTCCGTGGGAGCCTGGGGGCCTGTGTGATTGCGCAGGGCTGGGCCTTCCCCTTCACAGGGACTTCAAGCCACTGTTTCCCCGGTGGCCCAGCAGCACTGTTTTTGGCCCTCTCGCCACCCCGGCTGGGGCACTTCCCTGCTCCCCCACTCCTGCTCCCCGCAGGACTCTTCTCCACCTTTGACCCAGTGAGTAGCTTCCTCTCCCTGTTGCCGGAACAAGGCTCTCACACAGTCCCTCCCCTGCAGGAGTTGAATTCCTCATTCCCTCCAGAGTTTGAACTCACTGTCTACACTTCACTGCTCAGATTTCTAGTAGCCAGGGAGCCTGGAGCTGGCTTCAGTTAAAGACACCCCTCTGGGTAGAGCCGCCATTGCTCAGAGCCGACCTTGGCCTGCAAGCAGCTGGCCAGCAGCTGGCTGGCAGCTGGTTTGGAATGGTCTCACAGTCTCTTTTGTAGGTCTCTACTGCCTCTGGGCTGTGCTCTCCTGAGTCCATATGCTTACCACTCCAATTCTTAGGGACCTGCAGATGTCTCCCGCTCCCTGTCCTGTTCTCCAGCTGCTCTGGTACCCAAGAACACCCTCAGCACTGCTCTCTACTCTTTCGCCATCTTTTCACAAGCCTAATTTTTTAAATTCATACTGCCCACTAGGCCCTCAGTTAGTTGTCATGAAATTGGGTGTGCAAAACTAGAAGAAGTTTACTTTGCTGTAGATTAACTCATTTTTTCTCTGTGGAATAAATTAGAGATAGAGTTTAATGTGCAATAGTAGCTAATTAAACAAGTTAATGAACTTAATGTAAGGCAAATTATTTTAAAAACAGATTAAACACAGTTTTCTGGGGGTATACTAATTATGCAGATTTATTCATTGAAATTCAAAGGCACAAGTCATGGGACACAACAGATATCATATGGCTGTGCAGGGATGGATAGAAATGCATTCATGTAACATTATTGTGGCAATTTTCATAGTGCATTGAACTATGGACTACTAATAAGGGTCAAAATAATGAACATAGTATGTAATGTCATTGAAATACACACTGTAAGGTAATATCACTAAACTATGTATTATAGTGTATATCTTTCTGTTTCTAGACTTTGTGGCCCCCATTTGTAAGCTGCAATTATGGTGTCATTCACATATCATTTCCTTTTAGTGTCTGTATTGATAATCATTTACGCAGTTGCTTTCAGATCCACTCTGACACTTTCTCTGTTCTGCTCTGTATCATAGGAAATGGAATGCTAAAAACTATAATTCCCAGGTTCCTTTGCTAATGGGAGGCAATGGTGAAAGAACTGGAGGGCAGAAAGAAAGGAGCATCTGGATATTTCTCCTCCTCTCTCTGCTCAGGTGGCATCTTATCAGTGACTGCATCTCCTATATGTTCCCAGTTCCTGCTGAGTACACATTCTGAGTGAATGTGTACTCAGACAGAGACACATTCACTGTCTCACCTGAATAGCTACTACTCCACAATTTTAGCTTTCACCTGATAGTCCCAGACACAGTCCCCTGGGCCAGTACCTCATTCAAGGTCCCACTCCCTCAGGCATCCCTGGCTCTTGGATTCTGATAACAGCATCTCCTCTTCTGGTTCTTCCAATTCTACCCATAGTTGCACCTTCTTGCATTTGTTAAACTGTGAGCTGGATCACCTTTTTCTGTTTACTTTCAGCTCTTCCAACTCCTCCTCAACTAGATCCCTAAATATGATTTTTAGCTTTATTATTGAGGTATTTTTGATAAAGTATGATATTTCAATCACAATACATAGAAATAAAATTGCAATATGTTTAAAGTGTACAGCATGATTAGGAGAAAGGGTTCTCCCATGACAAAGTTTATTAATACCAGATCTCCCTGTACTAAACTTCTGTTGAGTACTTGCAAGGGTCTTTGTGTAATACAGGGAGATGGACTACGTAGCAAATGAGATGGCTTCCATGGGATATCTAGGTTTTTGAGGTGAAGTCAGTGACATAGGCATGAAAAAAAAAAATGAAACAAGATTCTGAAGCTAGGCTGTGATGGCAAGGAAAGCCTGTATTTAATAGGACCTTCTGCTTTGGGCATTACAGAAGCAAGATGAAACAAGGCCTGGATGGGCTCCTTTTTCTCCTTCTGCCCCAGCACATCCCACAACTTTTGATATTCTCAGGGTACAATTCTAAAACAATAATGGAAAACCCATTAACGAATGATCATCATCATCTTCACAATAAAACACAATTTAGGAGAAAATTGGCTGCTTCTCTGAGAATAAAATTAAAAAAGGAGACAGAGTAACAAATTATTGAGAGCTAACTCAGAGTGTAAATAGCACCCTTTACAAGCAATCTTTTGATGACTTTTATTTATTTATTAAAAATGCTATTCATTATTTTTAGACAGAAGGACAGGGAGGGAGGAAGAAAGGGAGAGAAACATCAATGTATGGTTGCCTTTCACCTGCCTCCAGCTAAGGACCTGGCTGGAGACATAGCTTGCAACCTGGTTATGTGCCCTGGCTAGGGAATCACCACCTTTTGGTTCACAGGCTGGCACCTATCCACTGAGCAACCTGCCAGGGTGTCTTAATAGCTTTTTAAAACTGAGCTTATGTAACCTCAGTTAAGTGCCTGGCTCTGAATGTATTTGATTTTTTTTTCAGACATGCAAGAACAATTCATTTTGCAAGAATCGAAGGGCCGAGGTAGACTGAGGGGAGCAAAAAGGGGATGGATGTAATACAACAACAATAAAATTAAAAGAAAGAAAGAAAGAAGAAAGAAAGAAAGAAAGAAAGAAAGAAAGAAAGAAAGAAAGAAAGAAAGAAAGAAAGAAAGAGAAAGAAAGAAAAGAATCAAAGGGCTTATAAAACCTGGGCAAAATGAAACCAGAACATGACAAGAGTTGTGGAGCCTGAAAGTTAACCCCACAGGCCTATGACTCTAATGAGGCCTGGGTTTGAATCCTACCTCATCCACCTGCTAAACTGTGTGACTTGAGCAAACTATTTAAATATCCGTGTCTTAATTTTCTAACTGCAAAATAGAGATAATAGCTCTAACTTTTTGGATAGTTATGAAGATTAAATGAACAAATTTTGTAAATTATGATCCAAGTACCATATCTGGCTCTTAGCAAGAGCTGAGAAAGAAAAGAGGCAAAGAAACATGAAGACTTAGTATCTGGCTTTAAACCACTGGAATGGATAAGAATTATTGGGGGAGTTTTTTACACATGTAGAATATTGGAACCCAACTGTGAAATTCTGATTCAAAAGGTCTGAGGGAAAATGTTAAAAATCTAAACTTTTAATAGATTCATACTCAGAAGAATTGAATGCCTGCAGATTGAATATCTCATTGTGATTGTGAGAAACATTCATTTTTATTTCATTTTCTACCTATTTGCAAAATTGTCTTTGGTTCCACTAGTTCTTTATATTAGTAATTTATCTACATTCTAAAGCTTTTTCCTTAATCCATCATGTTAGAGAACAGAAAGAAAATCAGATAGACTGGACACAACTTATAGTTAAGAGCCTTTATTTTATTTTATTTTTTAAACAGAGCATGATTATATTTTAATACACAACCAAAAAATAAAGCAGCACAGTAAAATAGCAAAACCATGGTATTTCATTTGCAACGCATGAGAAACAGTTAACATTTGAACAATCCAAGGAATTGAAAAAAAAGAAAATGAAATATAAATAACAATTAAGAATATGATGAATGAACTGAACAATGATGGAAGAATAATTTATCTATAATATCACACTGCCAAAGAATAAAAATATGGTGTTGTATAGTTTGAGCTCTCATAAACAAACACTCAGAGGTTGATGGGGAATTTCTACAGTTAGGGGGAAGCTATTTTGACTTAAAATATAAATTTGGATATCCTTAGTCCCATGATTTCTTCTAATTAAAGTCATTTCAACAAATTAGTTGAACAAGTTTCAAAATGAGTTATAAAACAGCATGTTTACTGCATAGGTTATATGTACCTAGCATCTGGGGCCCAAAACAGTACTTAATTATCAACTTGTTAGTCAACAGAACCCAAAACTCCTTTAATAGACAACAACATAGGGAATGAATAACTTGTAAGAACCATGTATGGTGCCAGGAGAATACTTGAAATGTGGGGAGAACACTATATAAAGTATATGATTGTCTAACATATGCTGGACACCTGAAATTAATAAAATAGTGGATGTCCAATATAATTGAAAAACAAAAAGATAATTTATAACACTAGGTAAAAATTTTAAAAGTAAAGAAAGGCACTTGCATGGAAACTATTGAATATATACATTACAACTATCTACATTCTCTAAAATTACAAGATTACTTTTAATGAACGCATTTCAAATCCACCCTTCAGTGGGTGGACTCAACCCATGGGAGGAGCTCCACCGCATCATATCCCAGGTCTCCCAGGAGTTACAGCTCCCTTGTTCTATCTCCTGGGACTGAGTCCAACAGCAACAATGCAAACAGCCAACATGCTTGCTGACAAATCTAGTCTCTTCACTACACCCATCAGGACACTTTCCAACATGAGCTTTCTCAGTTCCATCTTTCCAATGTAGAGGGGATGCTCATGGCAACGCACAAAAGAGGCATCTCCACATATGAAGCCAAAAATGACCATGAATAGCCACAGCAATCCTGAGAAAGAAGAACAAGGTAGGAGGAACCACAATACCAGATATCAAAATATACTATAAGGCTAATGTTATCAAAACAATCTGGTATTGGCATAAGAATAGACATATAGATCAATGGAACAGACTAGAGAGCCCAGAAATAAACCCAGAACTCTGGGCCTATGGTCAATTAATATTCAACAAAGGGTGAAGGATCATAAAATGGAGTAAAAATAGCCTCATCAACAAGTGGTGTTGGGAGAACGGACAGTGGCATGTAAAAAAATAAAACTAGACTGCCAACTTACACCATACACCAGAATAAACTCAAGATGGATAAAGGACTTAAATATAAACAGTGACACCATAAAAGTCCTAAAGAAAAACATAGAAAGTAAAATTTCAGATATCCTACACAGAAATATTTTCAGTGATACTTCCCCAAGGGCAAAGGAAATAAAGGAACAAATAAACAAATGGAACTATATCAAACTGAAAAGTTTCTGCTCAGCTAAAGCAAATACCAGCAAAATTAAAATGGAATCAACTGTATAGGAAACCATATTTGCCAATGAAACCTCAGAAAAGACCCTTTTTTTAAAGTATATTTTGTTGATTATGCTGTTACAGTTGTCCCAAGTTTTTTCTCTTTGCTCCCCTCCACCTATTAACACTTTTTCTTCTGGCATTCCCACCCCCCTTAGTTCATATCCATGTGTCACACCTGTATGGTCTTTGTCTTTCCCCTTTCCTATACAATTCTTAATATCCTTCTGTCTATTTTGTACCTGTTAGTCATACTTCTTTCTTTCTTTCTTTCTTTCTTTCTTTCTTTCTTTCTTTCTTTCTTTCTTTCTTTCTTTCTTTCTTTTAAGGACTTTTTTTTTTTACTTTTATTGTTGTTGTATTACATCCATCCCTTTTTTGCTCCCCTCTGTCCCCCTCCCCACCCACCCTTTCCCCCCAAAGTCAATCCCACCTGTTGTCCATGTCCATGGTTCCTTTATACTAGGTTCTTGTCTAAGCTGCTCCCCTTCTAGTCATACTTCTTAATCCCTGCACCATTTCCCCATTTTTCCCCTTTCCCCATCTCAGCTGATAACCCTTCCAATGATTCCCTACCTACGATTCTGATCCTATTCTGGTTGTTTGCTTAGTTTTTTTGTTTTGTTTTGTTTTTATTTTTTAGATTCTGTTGTTGATAGTTCAGAGTTTGTTGTCATTTTAATGTTCATAGTTTTGATCTCATAGTTTTGATCTTTTTCTTAAATAAGTCCCTTTAACATTTCCTATAATAAGGGCTAGGTTATGATGAACTCCTTTAGCTTTTCCTTGTCTGGGAAACACTTTATCTGTCCTTCCATTCTAAATTTTAGCTTTGCTGAATACAGTAATTTTCATTGTAGATCCTTGCTTTTCATCACTTTGAATACCTTTTACCAGTCCCTTCTTGCCTGCAGTTTCTTTTGAGAAATACATTGATAGTCTTAAAAGGACCCCTTTGTAGGTAACCCTCTTCTTTTGCTGCTTTTAAGATTCTGTTTTATCTTTAACCTTTGGCATTCTAATTATGATGTGTCTTGGTGTGGTCCTCTTTGGGACTAGCTTGTTTGGGACTCTGTGCTTCCTGGATTTGTATGTACATTCCCTTTGCCAAATTAGAAAAGTTTCCCTTCATTATTTTCTCACATAAGTTTTCAATTTCTTGCTCTTTCTCTTCTCCTTCTGGCACCCCTGTGATTCAGATTTTGGAATGTTTAAAGTTGTTTCTAAGCCTCTCCTCAGTTTTTGCAATTCTTGTTTCTTTATTCTGTACTGTTAGACTGTTTATTTATTCCTTATGTTCCAAATAATTGATTTGAACCCTAGTTTTCTTCCCTTCACCATGGGTTTCATATGGGTTTTTCTTCATTTCACTTAGCATAGCCTTCCGTTCTGTGTTTGTCATACTTATTCTTTTCTGTCAAGTCTGTGAGCATCATTATCACCAGTGTTTTGAGCTTTGCATCTGTTAGGTTGGCTATCTCCTCCCTCTTTGATCTCTTCCCTCTTTTGGGCCATACTTCTTTGTCTTGTCAACTTGACTGCCTCCTGTATTTGCCTCTGTATATTAGGTAGAGCTACTGTACCTTTCATGTTGTAAGGGGTGGAACCTTCGATATTCATTAGCGAAGGGTGACTCATTTCACCATTTCACCATGTTGTGGTGCTGTATATGGGGGAGAGGTCAAAGAGGGGAACAATGCCACTTGCTCAGCATTCACCCCTTTTCCAGGAACTACTCCTGCTTCCTGTATGAAACTGGTGTCCTTCTAGCTGTTGCCTTGGTGTGGTTCCCAGAATGGATGGGTTTGCAGACACCTAGAGCCTTGGGGGCCCTCTAAACAAATGGACTCTAATGGGAGACCAGCAGTTTCTTCCACTACTCCAATCCCCAGTGGTTTTCACAGTCAGAAACAATGAGACTTTATTTTCCTTGGGGCAGGAGTCATGAGCTGCTCAGCCTGATCTGGGGCTGGGATCATTCCCCAGGTGTCCCTCCTGACTTTTATAAAGTGTGACTGAACTTTCCATCCACTGGCCAGAGCCACTGCCTTGCTGTTGCTACTGCCATTGCAACCACACCACATCCTCTCCACCCTGGCTCTGCCCCTTCTGCCTATCTAGATGAGTATTGCTTCTTTGTATTATTGTTTGTTGGACTTCCCTGCAGTTCAATTTTGTGGTATTTGTGGTTGCTTTTAGATTTGCATTAGTTGTATTTATTCTTATTGTGGAGGGTGGTGAAGTGTGTCTACCTGTGCCTCCATCTTGGCTAGAAATCAGTAGTTAAAATCTTAATGACCACATAGTTTTGGGCAAGTCACTTCATTGCTTGAAACCTTACTCTCCTCATCTGAAAACAGGATGAAGCCCTGGCTGGTGACAGTGGATAAGGCACTGGCCTATGAACCCGAAGTCGCTGGTTCGAATCCCAGCCAGGACACATTACCAGATTGCAAGCCAGGTCTCCAGCCAGCTCCATAGCTGGAGGAAGGTGAAAAGCAACCATATGTTGATGTCTTTCTCCCTCTCTGCCTTTCTCCCTTCCCCACTCTCTAAAAACAATAAATAAAATATTTTTTAAAACCCAGGATAATATTATTTGTCCTACACACCTCTCAGGACTGCTGAAAAGATCAATGGTAGAAAAGGATATGAAGCATTGTTTAAACTAGAAGTCACTACACCAATATAAGTTGTTTCATTATATGGAGCCCAGTTGAATACGGTCTCATGTACAGAGGTATAAACAGATAGGTTTCATTTTTATCTGCTACTCACAGTGCATCATCAAAGTTCACCTTTCTCACTATTGAGCTAGCTCTTTTAATAGCTCTCATCTAAACCCATGACTTTTTCATAATTTTTGTTATTTCAGCAGCCTCATATAAGTGAACACTTCCTTTTTATCATCTTCAACCTCATCTTAGCACAAAGTGATTTTCCTGCCCTACCTCCAGCAAAGAGGTTTGCAGTAGAAGGGGGTATGTACCCCCATGCTTGCATCCTGTCCCAATCCCCACTCTTGCTGCTCTGCCTGGCACCATGTTGCACTGGCTGCTTTTGTTACCAAGGAGACCCAAGTTAGGGGATCTCACCTTTTTAGTTCTTGCTTTGTTTGCAAGAGAATAATTCAGGTGAGAGACAGCACATATAGTGGAAATTAGAACAAATTTATTTATGAAATACACTTGAGCATGAATCTATAGGCAGGCACCTAGATCATCTGAATGCCTTATGTGTAAAGGAAATAAAGTTGTTAGTAAGCTTGTTCTATATACTTGAGCCTGATGCTCAATGGGCCCTCAGCTAATCTGAGTGCAATGACTATTAGGATTCAGGGTTACATATTTTAGCCAGCTTCTGGGTACTCTTCCTCCTTCCCTCTTCAGAGCTTGGGATATATAGTCTCAAAGGCTTTCTTTTACATATAGCATAATTGTCACAAAGGCTTTATTTCCCAACTAGTGGAAATACTATACACAGAATTTCAAGGGTTACCCTCCTTTTGCACTGTCATAGTTTTGTTTATGATGTTCAAAATACCTGGCACTCTTATTGGACTCAGCTTAGGACTGAGGACGCAATGAGTGAAAGATGTTTCCCTTTTGTTTCTAGCCTACCGCTTTACTTCATTAGATTGCACAGTGCTGGGGCCCTGCTTTATTTCTGCTCTGGCTGCTCATTCCTAGTGTTACCTAACACTTTCTTTGTGGGTGGTAATGACTCCTTCCTAATGTGAATTACTCTAAGTGTCCTTGATAAGATTGGTCTTTCTCTATGGTAAGAAAGCAGATAGCTCATTATCTGAAGGGTTGTTGTATGCTGTGTAGATCCCAAAAAGCCAAACAGACGAGGGCCTCAATCCCAACCAGTTTCTGAGGTATTGATTATCCCTCATGGGATTAGCCTACATTCTCCTGTTGGTGCCATCAAGCCACAACTCTTTGACACAGGCCCATTTGTCCCATATCTATGTGGTCTCTAACAAATCTGAGGACCCAATGCTTACTTTTCTCCACCCCTATATGGGCATTGATTGGCTTTATCTTGGATAAAGCCACTCACTGCAATTAATGCCTTCGGCCCCACATTGGGAGCACCAGCATAAGCAAACAGTCTGACTGCTTGGGAGAAAACCAGTGGTGAAAATGATGCATCTCTTTTATTTTTGGGAAACTAATAAGCTTTCAAAAATAATTTTTTCACTAACACCTTTCCCCCATACTTTAGCTTTGGGTAGGAAAACCGAATGAGTCCTACTTTACTATCTTCCTCCAAAAAGAAAGAAGTAACAGTCAAGTACAGTTCTACCAAACCAGCTTTTACTCAGCAACTTCTATGACAGATGGCTGTCATTTGGTTGAATATGAGTATACAGGCTATACTTTGACCTCAGATAAGTATTATAACCATTTCCCCAAAAAGGTCCACTCATGACCCCACAGTACATGCCCAGTGATAATTAGCCATAGTAGCCAGAATGTTATGCAAACATGATAACTACTATACCATGAAAACAAGGCCAGTAATATCATAATAACTATGTATGGGGCCAAGTGAGTACTTGAAATATTTGGGACTACTCTATAAAGTACATGATTATCTAACCACTATGCTGTACATCTGAAACTAATACAAAATACTATTGATTATAAACTGTAATTATTATTTTTTAATTATAAATAATGTAATAGCCAGAATGTTTCAGGATTCTCCAGTCATGGAGATGGGCAGTCATTAGGGCTATTCACTGAGAGATCTGGTCTCTTCCATTGTGTACATGGTAGGATTTTATTTCTTTTTCTCTTTCAAATTTGTTACAATCATGTAGCTTGATATAACTCATGAAATTGTGTCAGATCTTGGAAGAAAACTTTAGGACCCACTGCTTCATTCCACATTCCTACTTCTCTTGCTATAGCAACTAACAATATGTCCAATGGTCCTACTTCACTCACTGAGGATGACCCTTCTTGAGGACATAAAAAGTGTGCAGGTTTTGAATCCCTGAGGCTTTTGAATTGGTACTACAGTATAATCTAGCCTATGATGACTAATTCAAGGGAGTGGGTGAAAATCAAAATACCTAAATAGAACTTCCCAAAGATAACCCAGCTAGTTCTATATAATGAATGCACTATGAACAAGCAGGGTGTCACAGATTTGTCTCATCTTAGAAGATCTGAGAATAACTGAGAACAGGGAACACATCACATTTGGCTGCAAAGAATAGGGAACATTCCCAATGACTATTTTTACTAGCAGTAGTCAAAGTTCTCACTTATTTGTAAGACTGCACCATATGCTCTCCTACTGTGGATGCTCTAGTGATAAAGGAGTAAGTGCTGGTGGTAGAGGTGTGCAATGTTTGGGAACTCAGTATCAGGTTAAATGGACATGAATAATGGGAATGACTTACTTCTTCATTAAAGGTTTGGTATTTTGTTTTGTTTGCTTTACCTGGCAAAATTGTCAATAGTACATTTCCAAATTTTAATATTTTAGAAAGGTTCTCTTAAAAAGCAATAAGGCATAGGAAAAATGAAAAAGTCCATAGATTAAGAAAATATTTGTAAAACACATATCTATTAAAGGATACATGTACACACACACACACACACACACACACATACACACATATATACATATATATATACATGTATATGTATGTGTGTGTATATATATATATATATATATATATATATATATATATACACACACACACAAAGAACCCATAAAAGACAACAATAAGAAAACAACTAACTCAATTTTAAAAATAAGCAAAAAATCTGAACAGACACCTCACCAAAGAAGGTATTTAGATGGCAAAGCTCAACATCATAGATTAAAGGAATTTCAAAGCAAAACAACATTGAGGCACCTTTATACACTTATAAGGATGGCTAAAGTAAAAAAAGAAACAAAAAGCATAACCTGACAATACCAAACACTGACAAGATTGTGGAGCAACAGGGAGTTTCATCCATTGCTGGTAGAAATGCCACTCTGGAATATAGTTTGGCAGTTTCTAATAAAGCTATACATAGTCCTGCCATATAATCTAGCAATTACACTCCAAGTAACTCTTGGCACGTTTTTGGAGAAAATGGCCAACTACTAACAGTTGTGATTGATTAACAATAAAAGAATTTTGTATGTTATGAGAGACATATTTTGGAACCAGGTGATTTAGCTCTGCCACTTTGCAGACTGTGGGGTCTTGGACAAGTTAATTAATCATGCTGGCTTTATATTTCCTACCTTTAAGTTGGAAATAATATAATACTTAGAGAATTTTACAAAAATTGAATGACAGAATATATGAAACATCATAAACATTGTGACTGCCTCAAAAAAAGTGGTGAAATAATGGTTATGAAGATAAGGTCTAGAGAGAGGAGGAATTAAAAAAGAGGAAAAAAATAACTAATTTGAGGATATAAGAGGGTCCAGAATATTGCAGTCTTCCTATTCAATTACTATCATTACTATCACCAGCAACATAAGGCTCTAGGTTTAAATAAAACCCTATAGGTTTGGAAAAATAATTTTAAAAAATTAGAATCTTCAAATTGTATATGAATAATATTGAAACTGCTTTTTATAGCTGATGAGGGGGGGAATCTATCTAATTTTTAAGTAAAAAGAAAAATATCTCTGAACATTTTCCCAAATAAACATTGTTTTAGGGAAACTTTTGTCTCTGTTTCTACCTTTATTTTCACTTAAATATCTATGAAGAAAAAATTAAAACCTAATTTGGATATATCAGAATCTAGATGTACTTTTTAAAACAGAACTCTACTTGATTCTTTTACAAATTTCTGATGTTAAGAACATGCCCTAGGGAAGCTGAGGAGCAGGTGGTCTGCCCCAGTTTCCACAGAAAAGGCTGAAAAGCTTTTAATTGCCATAACTGAAGAGTCTTGTGTCCTGAATTTGCTGGAGAACCTCTATTTTAAGTGGATCCTCTTATTATTCTGTTTCAGGGACTCTATTTTTCAAAGTCCTGATTTTTGCCTGGATGCCAAACTACAGGAAGTCGTATGACTTGGGGCTGTACCAGTTCTAGTATTTAAAATGCTAGGGAAAACTTAGAAACACATTACCTCATTTGATTGGGGATAAAACTGAGGCCCCAAGAGGGTAAATAATTTGTCCCCTGACTCCAGCCAGTACCTGATAAGCCTAGATTGTGTCCAGATCTGTGTGACATCAGAGATCACACTTTTACCCACAAACTTATTTTCTGGGTTCTTGAATCCTGATACCCACGTGGTTCAATCTTTGGGATGAATCTCATTCAAAAGTACAGTTCAGCCTTAGGCAGTGAGACTCAGCTGGCTTGGTGTTGTTCTGCAAACTGAAAGGTGGCCAGTTTGGTTCCCAGTCAAGGCATGTGCAAAAGAGAACCAATAGTTGTTTCTTCCCTTCTCTTTCCCTCTCCTTTCCTTTTTCTCTGGAATCAATAAAAGGAAGAAGAACACAATATAGAAGGTAAAATTAATTGAAAGAGAATCCCCTTTTTAAAAAATCTAATAAGAATATTAAAGAACGGCAAATGCACACTTTAATCCCATGAAGTCCTCATTTCTCTACTATCCTCGTAATGTGCCTTTCCTGTAATGACCCTCAGATTGCACTCCCAATTCCTTCTTCATTCCAGGCCAAGTGCTTCTTCTTACTCTGATCAAGGCAATCAGTCACAAATGCAGGCCTGACTCCTTTACCTTTTTCTTCCTTCTTCCCGTTTCACTCTCCATTCTAACCCACCCTGATAACTCCATTCTCCTAACTCTGCATCCCCCAAACCCAGAAAACTGTTTTATAAAGTCAAAGCTTCCTTAAGGGAAAACTATGTTATTAAAAAAAAAAAAAAAAAAAAAAAACAAATGTGTAGAGGGGAGAATTGTGAAGCTTCTCAAGCTGTAAGTGCTAGTATTTTGTCTTCCTTCACAATTGTGAGATTTTCTAATTCAAGCCCTCTCATTACTGACTCTCTCATGTACAATTTCTGGTTACTGTCCTAGGTTACATTCCAGGGACAACCTTAGTTTCTAACATTATATATTTGGGCTTTTGTGGTAAGGCTTTGTACACATGGAAATTTGGGAAACTTGTTTCCAACACTTATCCCTGGGGCACACCTTAAATTTTTATCAGCCATTATGGCAGATTATATTTTCCAAAAATAGCTGCAATAATATAGATCCCATATGCATTCTCTTCTTACAATGTGACTTCATCAAGAGATGGAGTTTATATCTTCCCCCATAGATCCTGAGCAGACTTTTGTAATGGCCTCAACCAATAGAACACAGTGGAAGTGACAGTGCCTTCCAAGGCTAGAACAGAAAACACATTGCAACTTCCACCTTTATCTTGGGATCTTTGCATTTGGGAAGCCCGTGGACATGCATTGTGAGGATCTGCAGTCCTCATCCAATAGCTAGCACCAACTCACCAGGCGTGAGAGTCATTTGAGAAGTGGACTCTTCGGCCCATGTTAGGCCTCCACCTGGAGGCTCAGCCAACATAAAGTTGCCACTGCGTAAGAAACTCAAATGAAACTACAGGAAATAATGTGCCAGTATTGCTAATTAAGTCAATAAATTTAGTGTTGATTTAGTACAGCAGTAAATGAATAATGTAACTGTTAATGCCTAATCTTACATTTGTCCCAGCATTAAGTCAAACCAGGCTATTTTTAATGTAGACTTCAGGGAAGGTAGTTTCAAAAAGGTATATGACCATAACAGGGAAGGGAAGCACTGAGAGAATTGAAATCATTTTCATTAGTGCCTTAAATGAACTCAGTATCATTCAGGGGTCATAATATCTACAGCCAGTGACTCTCCATCTGTGTTGGAAAAAAAACCCATCCACTAACTATGGGCAAACAGGGGCTTATGGAAGATGGCTGTTAAAGAATAGTGGAAGTACAGCAATAAGCCCAAGGTGACTTCAAGGTTAAGGAGGCATTAGTATTGTTTTGAGGGACACTGGCACCTCAATGAAGCAATGAGGCCAAACTGGCACCCATCAAGCAATGTAAGTATCACTGAAAAAGTGATACAACATGCTGTCAAGAAGGTTCAGATAGGTTATGGGAAAATGTATCATTTTCTAAATAAGCCATTTTCTCAGGAGAAAAGATAGAGGAAAATATCTTATATTTGTGGAAATATAATTTTTGCTTTCTTTATTTCTCTCCCTTCTCCTAGGATCCTAGTTTTGTCCTTTCTCTGGCTCAGGTTCCTGCTCTGTATGGCCCAGAATATTGCATCAAACACAGGAAAGTGAGCCTACCAGAAATTCATTTTCTGGGTCACTAACCTTTCTATGAAATGAGATAATTCTCCCCTTTGACCTAAAGCAACAAAATGCTGTTTAGGGGAGACCCATTTTGAAATATGTTTCTGAATCAGTTTGTGCCATTTTCTCTGCCACTCAGATTTCAAGCCATGAGGTCTATTATAAGAACAAATATGGCAATAAGCAAGACACCTTAATAGATATCACTTTGGTTCTTGACACACAGATACAATACAAACAAACAAACAAAAAATCCACTATATTCCTTAATTTTTTAAAAATCAAACCTTTCCCATGCCCCATCATGACATTGGTGGAAAATTTTAATTCCTTTGGAGAAATAGATGAAAAGAACTCTGAAATCTATGGAAGTCTAGTAAACTTGGAAAAGAAACTCTGATGCTCATAGATTATTGTTCATTGACTAAATTCCTATAATTCAGTCAGAGCTGCTTGAGCAGCCACTCTAGGATTTTAGCTGCCATGGCCACAGCATGGAGTGCTCATTCTCCAGACATGCACCTGTACTGTTAGCTCAGGTCTGCCTGTCCTAGATGCTGTGTGAAAGGGGATGCTCTTTCCCTTATTAGCCCAAGGAAGAGGTGCCCAGTGCTTGCTCATCAACCATGCCTTCTACCCCTGGAAATCTGTTCTTTTGACAGTGGCATTCCAAGGTCACCAGTGAGTATACTCAATCCCACAATGGGTAATAAGAGGGTGGCTTTTCTATTAAAAACATGAAAATTATAATGAAATCCACAAGTTTGCTTGCTAAAAATTTATCACCCAGCAGGCAATTTAAAAGCACTTCATCTCTGCCTATGGGTAAACAGCCCCTTTTTATCCTTTAATGCCACTGCCTTTTAAACAATCAAATGTTATGTTTCTATGAATCTAGGCTTGGAAAACAGGCATTCTTAACTCTCTCCTACCACCATAGAAATTTCCATCTTTTGTTATTATGAAGACTCTATTAATGTGTTATCACACACACAAACCAGAACTATAATTCTCCTGGCCTTATGGTATAAGAACATGGTGGTCTGCTTAACCTGCATTGTTCTCATTACACGGAGCTTTCACACTGGGCTGTCCCCCTTTGACCCAGCCAATGGTCCGGCTACGTTACAAGATGCCCCAATGTTGCTGTAACCTCATTTAAGTGGGATGAAGCATAGCAGATATAGTAAGATTTAGCCTAAACAATGGAATTTCACTTTGTTGGGTGCCCTCAGGGTGGGTAGGTTAGGGACCTTCTGGAGTGGTATCAGCTCTCTGAGCTGCCTTCACGTGTGGTCCAGACAGAGTTGAATAAGACCATGTGACGTCAGCATCAAATACCATCAAATACCTACTGCTACCTTGGGGGAAACTCTCATACCCCTTAATTTCCCTACCTGGAAAGGAGGATTAAGACCATCGAGATATGTCCCCCAGATGATGTCTGAAAACATAATACAAAGGAATAAGTGACTTCAGGAATAGAGTGTAGCCTACGAGCCAGCACCGGCAGTCACAGCTGGGAACTTGTTAGCAACAGCCTTTGTTGTTTTGACTAAATGAGAATTTGAAGCTGTTTATTACTGTAGCATATCTTGACCATCCTGATGGATATAACTACAATGTGAAATAGACCAAAACTGGTACTTCAATAAAACTTGTAGCTCTAGATATTTGAGTAAGAAAAG
Source organism: Noctilio leporinus (assembly GCA_004026585.1). Lineage (NCBI taxonomy): Eukaryota > Metazoa > Chordata > Mammalia > Chiroptera > Noctilionidae > Noctilio > Noctilio leporinus. The sequence goes on from PVIW01005675.1 coordinate 23,852, forward strand.
AAGGGAGTGAAAATGAATGACATTTAATGTGCTAACCTAGTTAAAGAAAAGAAATCACTGCAGAGACTCAAGAAAAGTAGAAAGGAAAAACATTTAAGTAAAATAAAAACACAAACCTTTAAAAAGAGGTAGTCCATTAAGCCAAAGTCATTTCTTTGAAAAGACTAGTATAATGTCAACAAATTTCAAGTGAGGCTGATTAAGATGCCGAGAAAGCACAGATCTGAAATGTCATTAGGAATGGAAAGAAGATATAGTAATTGGAATAGCTAAAACAAGCCACTCTGGAAAACAACCCAAATCTCATCAGAGTCCAGTGCAAGTCAGTTGGCTCTACTTAGTGGCTCTCCTCTAAATGGTGACAGATTGTCAAATAGTCTTCACTGTTATGTAATAGGAGTAGGCAGCTACCACCAGAAGCAGTCAGGACCAGGATGGATTTGAACTGTGCACCTGAACTTTCAGAATTCTAACCCAATAGCCTTACAGATTTGCTCTCCCCATTTTATTAATCTGCAAGTAATGTAACCTCACATTTCACGTGCTTGAATTATTTGGGCCATGTGTATTAGTAATGATGGAGTTGTGAGTTGTATTAGTGGGTGGGGGGGGGAGTAAGTCTCAGAACTACTTACATTATGTTACTATTTTGTTGGTCTTAAAAATAACCAATTATATATATATATATATATATATAGAGAGAGAGAGAGAGAGAGAGAGAGAGAGAGAGAAAGAGAGAGAGAGAGAGATGTAAAGAGAAGTAGCAATACTATTTTATAAATACCAGAGAAACAATAAACACAACATTTAGAACAGTGGTTAGCTCTGGGGCTATCTACAGATAAATTCAATTGTATTAGTACTGTCCAAGTTCTTGAGTTGGATATTGCATTCTCTGTATTCATTTTGTTAGTGTATTTACATCTCATTGAGTTACATATTCTCTTGTATGTATTAACTACTCCCTCCATATACCCTTGTGTTCCACTTGAATTTTTAGATCTTAACTTCTCAATCCTTCAACTTTTCCACCTACGAAATAGGGATTATAAGACTAGCTTCTACTTTTCTCATTAAGAGAATATAAAAGTAAATGAATATTTTGAGATCTTAGTGCAAAGGTTTCTACCCATTGGTTCCTCCAAAAAGGGGCAGGCTTAGGAGAGTTGAGAAAGGGCAAAAGAAAAAGAGACACATTGTGTTCTTGTTTCAAGTGGTTGTATAGTTAATAATCTCCTGATCCTCACATGGAATAGGCATTCCATCCCCTGATTCTATTTTGTGAAGGTGGGAGACCCTAAACTTAGTCAATGTGAAAACTCATTAAATAAGATTCTTGTGTTTACATGAGAAGGAAGCTGTGGAACAAGAGAAAAGAAGAAGAAAAAGGGGAAGAGAGAAGGGAGGTTTGAGGCCCAGGTGAGAAGAGCTCTGTAACCAAGAGGCATTAATGAGCTGCAAGGGTTTGTGAAGAGCTGAAGTACATCTCACATTCTAATTCCACTCACCCACTTTAAGTGGGTCCTATGTAGCAATGACCTGAAGTAATTAATTTGCATTGAAAGATCTGTTTCTTCTCTCCCAAGAATATACTCCAGGGGTCCCAGAGAAAAAGTGATTTTTTATTAGAATACATAAAAACATAAAACAACCCCAACACATATTTTCCAGCTAATTCTAGCACAGAGAGGTAATGAGCAATAATAGTTTTATTAAGCTAGAGCAGTTGGGGAAATATTTATTCATCTGATGCAGCCTAAGAAATGTATTTGATAAAACAAATGGCATTGCGGATTAGGGAAATAAGCAGCCAGTTAGTCTGACTGGAGGCTTTCAAAGAAGCCACAAAATGTACCCAAGTGCTCTGGAGGAAAATTAAAGATCAAAAGGAAATTATTATATTCAAGCAATGGTGCTGTACACAGACTCACCTATCCTGGACTTTGAGGGGAAGCAGTCAAAGCCTGCACTTGTTTTTTTAATAAATATTTCACTATATGTCATCTGCTTCCAAGAGGGACCATAACACGCCATAGTCGCTGCATACTTAGCAGTTGTGGAATAAAAAAACTGGCCTAATTATGCTGAGATGACAAAAATTTAGAACCTAAGGCAGTGAGAGCTAACAGGCCATGTCAAGGGCTATAAACTTGGGTTATGCATGGAACTCCAGGACTTAGCTGTGTCAGCTTGCTATGCACCAGGCAGCCTGCTGGGGCTGACTCACTGGGCACTATTGCTGAGAGTTCTAAACGACACACACAATTTGGTGAGAATGATACTTGAGCTTTCAGAAATAAATGGGCCATGGCCCAAAGGGCACAATTTCCCCTTTTCCTATTTCATAGAGACCCTAAGTCTCAGATACTACAAATATTACTTCCTGTCTTAATCTTTTTGAGTACAGTCAATTTCTTAATTTCTGTGAGGTTTGGTTTCCTTATTCATCAATTCCAAAAAGATGAATTAAGTACCTTCTAAATATCATGTACTGTTCTGGACACAGGGTCACAGCCATGACCAAAACATGAGGTTATAAACAAAGGTAATATATAATATTTTAGGCAATGATGCATACTGAAAAAGAACAATCAAGGAAGGGGATTGAAAGTTATAGATTGGGGTGTTTCAGGGCTGATGGTCTAGAACAAGGAGCCAGGAGAATGTTGGAGACATGCCTGAAGGAAGTGAAGCGAGAAAATGTTGGTTATGTGAAAGCTGAGAGTTCCAGGAAGAGGAAGCAGCAAGCACAAAGGTTCTGAGAAGATTCATGGGTGTTGAAGAATCATGTAGGCTGCAAGAATGCTGGAAATAGGTCAAGAAGGACCAGATTAATAGGAGATGAGATCAGAGGGCCATAAGAAGGCAGCAGATCATGTCAGTCCTTATCAGTCTCAAAGGACTTTGATTTTCCTCTGATGAGATGGGTAGCCACCAGAGTGTGTAAAGCAGAAGAGATACATGATCTAACTTCTCCATCCAACAGCATTCTCCTTGCTGTTGTGTTTTGAACAAGTCATCATAGGGAAAGCTCAGAAGCAGGGAGACATGTGGAAAGGCTCTTGCAATAATCCAGGTGGGAGATGATGGTGGTTTAAACTAAGGGGTAGCAGTAGACACCCAGAGGAGAAGGGCTCAAAGGTGCAGCTGAAAATTTTTTTTCATGGGTTGGATATGGGAGATCAGATTAAGAGAGGATGCAAGGATGATTCTAAGGTGTTCAGCCTCAGCAATTGAAAGAAGGGAGTTAACACTTACCAAGAAGGTGTAACTGGAAAAGGAGCATTACTTAGGTCATGTTCTGATGCCTGTTCAGTACTGAGTTAGCAATTGGGTATTTGGGTCTGAAGTTCCTTGGAGTGGTCTGGGTTTGACAGATGAAGTTGGAAGTCTTTGGAACTAGATGATGAAAGTCTTGATGCCAGATGGCATAATCCAGTAAGTGTAAATAGAAAAGGAGTAGAGAACAACCAAAGACTGAATCTCAGAGTATTTCTAATGTTTCTGTAAAATGGCAAATGATTACATCTACAAAGTGGACATCAGAATATTGTACCCCTTTGAGTTGTGAAGCTTCATGAGTTACTACATATAAAGAACCAAGCACACATGCCTTAACAGGCATTGCCAATACTAAGTAAATTTCAACAAAACCAAATTATCCGGTTAGAGGCTATAATAATTCTCACATCTAGAAGTAGAAAACAAGGCTCCAGGGGTTTAAGAACTTCTTGCCTAATGTTATACAGCTAACTTTGGAGAACCTCATTGTTTGAAGATGACATTTGAACTTGCTTGTTCTAACACCACATTGAGTATTTTATTCACATTTGCTACATGCTTTCTTGTTAACAAACAAGCCACATGCCTGTCTTCAAAGAATTTACATTTTAATAGTGGGAGAGATGAAATAAAAGCCTACACGTGACAATCCAAAATGGGGGCCATTTCCAGAACCTGTGTCCTGGGAGCCCTGGTAGTGGGAACCCTTGGTCTCCTCTTCATGCCAAGGCCTTGCCATCTGGCCTAGTCAGTGTTGTCTTCTTGGTAAGGACCTTTGGGTTGGTTATTCATGGAGAGAGACTTACGAAGAAGAGTACCCCTCCCCAGCGTTCAGGCCAACTGTAATCCTTGCCCTTCCAGGGCCAGCACCTAGTCATCTTTGTGAACAAAGTTTCTTGGTGCTCTGGGGGTGAGGTGGAGGGTGACTACAGACAAATCTATTCTGTTTTCTCTAGAGATAGTCTTACTTTTGAGGAACAAAACTAATTAAAAACAGCTCATGATTAAATGATACACTGCCAAAGTCTTAAAGCTTTCTCAATCAGAACTAAAACCACATAGAAACACCAATTTGGGCTCTGTGTCAGCATATCACATATAATTATATACCCACATCAGGCACATTAGCAAGTTAAGAAGTGATGGAGCAAGGATTTAGACCCATACTTTCTGATCACGCACCACAAGAAGTTACTGCAGTGAAGTGCAATTGCCTGTGATTCTGTGTTTCACTGCTGTTGAGCAGTAAGGTACAGTCACCCCCTTTACCTGTAGGGGATACATTCCAAGAACTCCTAGTGATTGCCTGAACCTGCAAATAATCCCTAGGCCTGTAAATACTATGTTTTTTTTTTTTTTTCTTTAAATATACACCTATAATAAAATTTAACTTATAGATCAGGTATAGTAAGAGATAAACAATAACTGATAATAAAATAGAAAAATTACAGTATACTAAATAAAAGTCATGTAAATATGGTTTTTCTGCCTCTCTCAAAATATACTGTACTCATATTTTCACTTAAAGCAAGCACTCTTGGACTTCTCTTTGGCATATCAGAACTGCCAGCACTACTACTCTTGAGATTTGGGGCCACTGTTAAGTTAAAGAAGGGTTCTTGAACACAAGCACTATAATACTGTGACAGTGGATCTGATAACAGAGACAGTACTAAGTGACTTCTGGGCAGGTAGCATATAACAAACAGTGTGGAAACACTGGACAAAGACACGTCCTTAGCAGAACAAAGCAGGATGGCACAAAATTTGATTATGCTACCCAGAACAATACACAGTTTAAACCTTATGAATTTTGGAATTTACTTTTACTTTTGGAATATTTCATTTAATAATTTCAGCATTCACTGACAATGGTAACTGAAACTATAAAAAGTGAAACCATGCAGATAGGAGGATATACTGTAATAACAAAGCAGGGATTTGAACCCAAACCTTCTAATTCCTCTTTCTAACACACTTCTAGTGACATCCAACCTCTCATAGTTAAGATAAATTTTAAGACAAGCCTTCCCCCAACTGGAGTGGCTCAGTTGGTTGAGTGTCTTTTCTGCAAAGCTAAAGGTTGTTGGTTCAAGTCTCTGTCAGGACACATGGCTGGAATGTGGGTTTGATCTAAAGGCAACTTCCTCTCTTTCTTCCTCCCTTCCTCTCTCTCTAAAAATAAATGATTTCTCTAACTAACCTTCTTAGGGGAGAATTTAAAAGGGATTTACATAATCCTCAAATTAATCCACAGCAAAAAACAAAAACAAAAATGAAAAATAACAACAACAACAACAAAACAGTAAATTTGAAATTCTTTTCAGTGGTTATAAACATTTCCCAGCACCCAGAAACACTTACCTACATGACCCTTCAGTATATTTCTCATCCAAGATGAGTCAATTCATGGACTTATTTTTTCACCAAATTGTATCAGTTCTCAATTTGGCATTATTAAATGCCAGTTAGATGCCTACACATGTAATTTGTACACGTGTAATCCACCCCAGATGAAAGTTCTCAAATGTCAGCAGCCACCCATGTGCTATTTAAAACAAATCCACACTGGTCCCATATTTTGTAACTGCTTCCCTAACTCCCCACATAAACTCTCACTGTTTTCTAAATGTCCTAATGCAAACCCAAAATAAATCTCCATTCACAGCAACCCACTCAGATAAAGTTTCTGCTGCAATGTTTCTTTTTGAACGTCCAAAAGGGGAATACATGTCACAGAATTTGGGACTCAGCAACAGGTTTTATATAAAGCCTATCTGATTAATTTTTCTGCTCTTGGATATAAGTACTGTGCTTAAAACCTAGGCAAGATAACTTAGCATGTCTTAAGCACAGTTTACTCTAGGGAGAAAGAACCTTCTTGGGCACTGTAGAATTTTAATTTAAGGGAGATGTGAAGTAGAAATTAATGGAGGATTTGTAGCATAGGGTCAACTCTGCTCACTCTGTGTTTCCATATACGTGAAGACAGGAAGAAAAAGCAGCCTCCTCTCAATTAGTTCTTTCCTGGTACACTCTACCACTGTACAAATGAGCCAGACAGTGGCTTTGAGCTGGGAAAGTTGTAGCTCTACAAAGACATAGCTGAGCTATTCAATGTCTGCCAGCTAACCTCCTAGTCTTGCACTGTTCACCATATGAGACAAACAAACAACATGGCAATGAAGATACTGTTCAAATTGCTGGTGAGTAGCCTTCCTCCTCATTTGCAGTGGGAAAGGAGAAGCATTGAAATGACTGCTCCAGGTCCTTTGGCTTGCAGGAAAGTGGCTTCAGAGGAGTAAGGAAGACTCATTTTCCCTTTGCCTGCTCAGTTCCCACCACCCTAGCAGGTTAAGCACTCCTGACACCCAATGCTGATGCCACCACTCCTACTCTGCCCTAACCTTTATCGTGCCTCTTTTCTTCCTTAGCAATCTTAGCAATTAAACATTACCCAGTTATTAAAATTTGAATTTATACTGGAAGATTATTTATGGAATAAGAAAAACTTCAGTAGACCATTAATGAAAATAGGTTTCAAAATAGTAGGTAATGCATGATCTCAATTTTATAATGGAAAATAAAGAATATCTAGCAGAATAGCAAAACATTAACAGTAATATTCTTAGGCATCACATAATCATGGAGTGTTTTTAATATGTTTCCTTTTACTTTAACTAAATTTTCCTCAATTTTATAAAAGCAACATTTGTTATTTAAAATGTTCTCATTATCAGGCCATTGCAATAAATGTGACAAACATAATTGCCTACTTATGTTGTATGGTAGTAGATGCTAAAATAATATAAAATAAGAGGATTTTGTCTTCAGAAAACTCACAGTCTTGTAGTTGGCTAGAAGACAAACAATATGGAGATAACCAAATATTATGAAACAGGCTTTTATTTTTTAAATTAAAAAATTTATCTTAGAATGATTTTAGATTTATAGAAAAACTGAGCAGATGGTACAGAGACTTCCTATACACTCCACACCAAATTTCCCCTATAAACATCTTGTATTAGTATGCTACATTTGTTATAACTAATAAACTAATTCCGATACATTACTATTAAGTAATCTCATACTTTATTTAGATTTCCATAGCTTTTAACTAATGCCCTTTTTCTTTTTCAAGGTCCCATCTAGAAAACCATGTTATCCTTACTTGTCATATCTCCTTTGGCTCCTCTGGGTTGTCACAGTTTCTCAGATTTCCCTTGTTTTTGATGACTTTGACAGTTTAAATAAATACTGGTGAGATATTTTACAGAATGTCCCTCAATTGGGATGTCTAATGTTTCCATTATGATTAGTTTAGAGTTATGATTTATGGGGGAGAAAGATCACAGAGGTGAATGGCCATTTGCATCATGTCATGTCAAGGGTACATGTGATCAACAAGACCTATCATTGTTAATGTTGACCTTGATCACCTGGCTGAGGTATTGTTTGTGAGGTATTGTGAAATCATTATTTTCCCACAGGCCACACAGTGGCTGCCTTCCACTCTTAAGGAGTGGGGAGCTGTGCTCTACCTCCTCAAGAGCAAAGTTTATGTATAAATTATTTAGACCTCTGTATGGGAGATTTCTTTTATTTCTATTTTCTCTCCAGTTGTTTATGTAATCATTTATGTATATCAGTATGGGCTCATGGATGTTTACTTTATGCTTTGGGTTATAATCTAACACTATCATAATTATTTTCCTGCTTAAATGTTGTCAGCTTTGGCCTCTGGGGTCTCTGTTAGTATCCTTTATCATCTTCTCATCATTGTGGGGTTGTCTTCCTGTATGTGTTATGTGTGCACTTCCTTACATTCTGGTCCTACAAGACTTCCCAGGTCATCTTGTATACTTTCTGCCCTGGCCCCAAAATAAGTCATTTTTAAAAGGATATCTTTTTTCTGATCCTTGGTTCTTTTTTTGGAGAATTGTATTAGACACCAAGGTCTGAATTCCAGTTGTGCTCACTGCCACTGAGGAATCATTGCTTCTAGGTCATTTCAGATGACAGAGCAAGGAACTACATGTGAATGTACTAACCTATGTACATATATACATATTTCAATAAATATTTATACATGTAATCACCTGTATCTATACTAAGCCAAACATGAATTCGTACTAATATATCTGAGTCTGGTCAATTACTGCACAGATCAATCTAGCTTACTTCTCTGGCTTATTTGTCCTCCCAGTCAAATAGTAAAAAAAAGCAATAAAATAAAAATCTCTGGGACTAGGTCCAAGGCATCAACATATATTAAAGCTTTCACCTTTGTCCTCCTGACTCCAATGATTCTAATGGGCTGCTAGAGTTGAGACCCATGTCCTGGTCATACTATACTAGACCTCATTCCTAAATCCCTGATGCCTAAGGCCCAAGTAATATTTGTTGCTGATATGAAGCTGAGTCTGAGGTATGAGGTGATGTGGGCAAGTGTGGAAAGGAAGGAAAGGGTGAATATGGGTGTTAACGGGAGAAGATGCTGCCTGAAAAACAGGAACAATCAAAAAGTTGGATTACAGGGGAAGGTTGAAGCAACTGCCCTCATGCACATGAGCCAAATCTATGCAAGGACCTCTGCACAATGTTTTCCCACATACAGAGGCAAAAGGAGAGAAAGTGGACCAAAATTTCAGCAAATATGCTTAACTCTAAGGAACAATTCCTTCTCTGCAAAGATGTAAAAATAGGTCTGTGAAACCCTAGTCCCTGTGAATCTATTTTAAAAACTCCTGCAGACATTGCTACTGAATTAGGTCAGCTGTGAAATATAGTTTGAAATAAGCATTAGAACTGTTAATAAAATGTTTTTCAGCCTTTCCCCTGCCAGGAAACAAGCAATTGCTCACCAAATTAAGACCCTACCCAATGCCAGCAGTGGGACACACACTATGGTTTGCATTTGTAGGTAAGATGGGCAGATTACACCAAACCTCCTGCCAAGCTTCAGTCCTGTCTCATCAACTCAACCTATATGTCCATTATCCCGCAGCCACATATTTCTCTCCCATGAGAACTCAGGACATTCCCTACTATAAAGACATGCTCACTTGACCATCTGGGCACTGCTGACCTTATCAGTAGCCCCTAAGTCACTCCGTCCCTTGCCCCTCATCCCACAGTGACCATTTCCCACTTCTTTAAATATCTCATGCTCTTGCTCACCATGAGGGTTTTGCACAAGTTGCTTCTTGCACCTCTTTGATCTAGTTACCATGTTCCCATCCTTTTGCCCTCAGCTCCAGCATCACTTTTTCAGGGATGCCCTCTTTGGCTGAAAGGACTAAGTTAGTGGTTCCTTTATTCAATGATCTCACAGAACCATGTTCCTATTCGATAGGGCAGTGATCTTAGTATATAGATATACAATTGCTACATTCAGTTTCAGGTTAGGGTCTGTCTCCATACTATAAGTGACTCAGTTATTTACTGCTGTATAACAAACCACCCCAAAATTTAGTGGCTTAAAACAACAACCATCATTTTGCTCACAAATCTGCAATTTGGGCAAGAGTGGCTAGATGGAGACTGCTCCCCTCTGTTCTACATGGTACCAGCTCTGGCTGGCAGGTGATGCTGCTATCACTGCATCTGCACATGGGCTTCCTCATGGTAACCTGGTGACTAAGCTTTGAGAGCAAGAGACAGGAAGTGGAGGTTGCAGATCTTAAGTTTAAAAGACTGGGAACAAGCACAGCATCACTTCTGCCATATGCTGTTGGATGGCAGTCATAGACTCAAGAAGAGGAGACGCAAGTTCCCCAGCTCCTCGATGGGAGAAGTGTCAAAGAATTTTGGGATCATACGTTTAAAATTCCGTGAGTTTTGTTTAAGCTTCTCTTTTGTTGTCCCCTGAGTATTGAGGCAAAGCCTGGCACAGAAGAGTCTCATGACTAAATGAAGAAATTCATTCTTTGTGCCCCTTGTCTGTGAATTAGTGAGCCTGTGTTTGGCTACAGTGATTCCTAAGCTCCATGATTGCCTGAGCTTTGCCTAGAAGCTAATCTGTTGTGCCAAACCAATTCTTAGGTAGCTCACACAGGAAGAAGCCAATTCATTCATGCCACTCCTTCATTCCCAATTCAGCTTCTTATAGTTGTGACAGAAGACAGCAAACAAGTCACTCTCACAATTAGCAAAGTGGCAATTACAGACACTTGCCTGAAAACTGTACTTTAAATTAGTTATACATGACTAAGGCAAGTCATACCCACCTACAGTTGATATTCAACACCACCTACAACAGAGCTTGCAGCCGCTGATCTAAAATCACTGCAGAAACCAGCCCCACGAAAAGCTTACTTGAAAAGAATCTACCCAGTTATGAGTCCTAAACAAAACCCCATTCATTTATTCATTCATTTCAACCCAGCTTTCTCCTCTACTCACCGCCTGATTATAAACAGAAATCCCTTACTGAGCATTAATTAGCAACAGTCACTATTCTAAATGTTTTGTATGTTTTAATTTGTTTAATCCTCACAACAGCCATGAGCTTGTTCCTATTATAATCATCTCTTTTGTGGCAGATAGACACTAAGGTGGCCCCCCATGACTCTACCTTCTGGTACTCATAGCTCTGTGTAAACCCTTTCCCTTGACTATGGGTAGGATCTGTGACTTTCTGTGACTTGCTTCTAAGGAGTGTCACATGGCACAGGTGATGGGACATGTGTAATTGCACTGTGGTACAATCTCGCTGGAATCACTCTCTCTCCATTTATGGCTTTGAAGTGAGTCAAATGAATTCTGCCCACCGTGTGGGTGAGCTTTGAGAGTTAGCTCTTCCCAGACTCCAGAAGAGAATCCTGCAGGGTGAACATCTTGACTGCAGCCTGGAAGATTACCGGCTGAGTGGCACCTAGACCTCTGGCCGGGGGACTGTGAGATAACACGTGTGTTGTTGTTCAAAGCTGCTGAGCTTGTAGTTTTCTGTTATGCAACATACCTATTTGATAACTGAGGACAGTGGGGATATTAAATTTATTGCCCAAGGACCCTAAGCTTTAAAATTTGTCCTACCACTGTATTCTAAAAAATAACAAAAGCTGCCATTTGGGGGCATTTAAAACAAGCCAGTAATTGTACCAGGTGCTTCACATGTGATGACATCTCCTTTAGTTCTCAGAAAACACCTGAATGTAGGTGCTACTGTCATCTTATTTTATAGCAAAGTAAACTGAGCTCACAAAGGTTAACTTACCCAAACTCACAGTTATTTACTGGTGGAAGCCGATATGAACCAGGCCACTTGACTCAGAGCTCCTATTTACTCTTAAATCTACTTGGTGTTGTTTCCAGGCCCTATAACAGCAGGTTTGACCTGGTGAAACGGGAAGGTTCAGGCCTCTGACTAGTGAGCATGGGGATCATGGTCTCTCAAATTCAGGGCATACAGTGAACAGACCTTGATAAAGAAGCCACAGAGAAAAAAAATCACCTGAGGGAAGTGTGATCCTGAGGGCTCTGGGAAGGGCCTTCAGAGACTGAGACTAGGAGGAACTTGGAGACAGCAGGATGGGAACATCAGGGATATGCACAGGGTGGTTGCTAGATCTGAGAAAGGAGCACATGAGAACTTTTGTAGGCTCAGCTGCCTCCCACACCCCTTGTCCCCCTTGAAGTCTCAGTTCTGTGGGCATAAGTCTGGAAAAATTCTGCAGGTAAACTGAATGTGCCTATGGGACCTCTCATAGCTGGGAGTATCCTATGAGGCATGTCATAATGAAACAGACAATGTAATGTTGGAGCTCATCACAGTCCACTCAGACTTGCTAGTGTGGAAACTGCCACCATCCTATGGCCTGGCCATTTCAAAAACATTGCAGGAAAGCTGAGCGAAGAAGGCCAAGTAGAAATGGGGTCTAAGGGCTGCATATCTCCAGGGCCTAGATTCTGTTTGTTCTTACAACATTAGTAGGCTCTGCACCCAAAGATGAGCCAGACATAGTCCTGGCTCTCAAGAGACTCATATTTGAGCAAAAGAGCTGGTAGAAATCAGAATCAGAACATGGAAAAGCTGATGTAAGCTGGAGCAGAGGTGCACACTAAACGCAGCAGAAACACTAACACAAGAAGACCAATTCCCAACAGCAGGACTGGAGAACACTTCATGGAAGGGGGCATTTGGCATGATCCTGGAAAAATGGTTAAGTCCAAAATAAGTAGAAGTAAGGGGAAAGCTTGTCAGAGAAAGCATTGTGTTCAGGGATATAGAGATGATAGATGCAAAGAACCTATAGAAACAGAAAGAAATAAATGAGACTAGAGTGTAAGGAAAGCTAAGCTAAGTATTGTGTCATAAAGGGAGAAACAGGCTGGGACCTGTCATCTAGGTTTTTGAATGCCAAAAGGAAGATAAAATCAAATAAAATAAATGCATTTGATCATTATTGTGTAGAATGGGGAGTTCTAAAATTTTTTGAAAAGTCAAGTAACTAAATTTTCCTAGCATTTAAAGAAATACTTTTTTTTTTTTTTAAGAGTCCTAGATGAAGGGCATTGTTTCTTGTCTTCTAAAGAACTGATGCTATGCAAGTTTCCACAAAATAAAGAGTTCTATAGTAAAATAAATATTGGGAATGGAAACATTTCTCTTGAAGGTCTGAAGCTCCTGTTAGTACATCAGCCCCTCTGGGAGGTCCTGCAGTAGGAAAACCTGTTCAATTGTCTCATCTAGTGTTTTCCCACATAGTTCATTACTGATTTTTTCTTTGGACAAACACATATTAATATTTCTTGAAATGGTAGAGTGCAGTGGCTGCATAGCCTGTTGCCTCAAAATTTTATATAGAGAAGAGCTTTCTTTAGAGGATGGGATGTCCAAACCCTTATTAGTCCTTACAAGTGAGTTGAGAGGATACTTTCGTTTCTATGTTTAATGAGCAAGTATGGCTTAAAAAGTTGAACTGAAGATGGCCATCATTTAAGAATATACTTTATTGAGTCATTTTTTTCTGCTTCAAGGAACAAAAAACTTTCAGTGTTCACTATTGCCTCAATGATTTGAGGGCCCCAAATGGACTTGTCTGGATATAGGTACCGGAGCATTCCACATTAATTACGTGTCCATTAGCAGGCCCAGGAATAGTAGTGCAGGCAAATAAATGGGGCCAGAACAGATCTGTAATGGCACAGGCTCCATATAAATCAGACTAACACTGCCAGGGGCTTCACTGGGACTAGGCACATGATTCAGCTGTAACATAATTGATGGCCACTGCTTCTCTCTTCTTCCATACAAACATTTGGTGCCTAGTGGAAGGGTTCTTTACCATTTTTCCAAGGCAACAGACCCAAAGATACAGCACAGAAAGGGAGCATAATTTGGCTATAAAAATATTGTAATAAGTGATATTATGTAGCTGAAATATCACTTCGTTTACTATAGCCTCATACTCATTTTACAGCCAGTTAATATTTTTCTGAACTTTTGTGTTGTATTTTCCTCAGCTGCCTCTGCAATCTTTTTTGCCAATTTTTCTGCCACAGCCACAAGAATAAAGCTGTCAGATGGTTTGCAAAGCCATTTTTCTTGTCTGGCAAATTGCCTGGAGGTAACTATAACCTCCTACCTGCTCCACCATGGAACAGAAGAAGCTTGTCGTAACAAAACAGAATTTAAATGTTCTTTGGATCTGTGTTATCTATAGGCATCTAGGAGAAATGAATGAAAACATATTTCACTGACATTTTTTTACCTTGTTCCAATGGGACTGGGATAAGTATTCCTATTGAACATGTCGTCATACTGAGATGCTCAGAGAGATGTTACATAGCTCTCCAACAGGAATAATGTGGCTACTCTGAGAGGAAAAAGGATGTAGCAAGAAAGTGCCCCAGAAGAATAAGATGAAGAACTGAAATGAGCTAATGGTGTACAGTGGTTAGGCTTTGAATGTGATAAGGATTTATGGTTTCAATCAGTGCTGGAGAGTAATTTTAGGAAGGTATTAGCAGGCAACTAGCTTCTCAAAAATGGCTCATTGGTGTATTGCTCCAAATTACAGCTGGATCCTTAGTTGTTTACAAACACACACAGTGACTTGCATTGAAAGTTTGAAAGTGACTGCAATGTTGCATAGTAGGAGCTCTTTAACAGAGATGAAGGCTGATGCTTTGGTTCCTTAGTACTCCTGTGTGGGCAAAGTAAAACTCAGTTTTGCAACATTTTCTTCCATTAAGAAAAAAGTTGAGTTTCCCCACTTGTTCTAAACTCTGATACACTATTTGAAATGATTAGCTTCCCCCTTCAACACACTCTCTCAAATATTTAAAATTCTTTAATGCCTCAAATATTCTGCTGTGCTTCTTTTAATATAACTTAATTTTTTAAATCTCCCCATTTGGTGGAATGTTTTGCACTGAAACTCATAAATCTTCATGTTGGAGTGTGCATTTTTCTCTCTTTTAAAACCTTGGGGGCAGCATTCATATGGTGCAAAAGTTCTCAAATAAATTAAATCCTGGTTGCAGCATTTGCAAACACAATAGAAATGCTCAGTCCCAGGGAAGTGAAAACTGGGCCTAGTTCCCCTGACATCAAATGTCAGAGAAAGCATTTGATCACATTGAGCCAGCAGCCCTTGAGCTCAACAGTCCACTGAGCCCTGACTTTCCATACATGGTCACATTAGGATTCCTCATGAGACAAGACCTTGATCTAGGGATCATGTCCACACTATAAGAGAAGAGCAGCTACTTTTCATGAGCCTATTCTATATGACTATTGAGGGTATGGTTCTTCATTCTCCAAACCAAGTAGGTAAGAAAAAAACATTTGTTTCCTAATTTTCCCTATTTATTTATATCTTAACTAAGTATATTTCCTTATTTGAAAAATGTTCATTTTAAATAAAATCAGGTACCTCCCTAAATCAGATTAATGGACTCAAACTTTTATTCCTCCAGTTGAGGGAGACTATTGTGTGTGCCCTGAAATCTGGAAGAATTACCTGATAGAAGAAAATTGGGACAGGGCCTGCTGAAATTGACCTGTCCCATTGCTCTGTGGACACCAGGAAATTGAACATCTCTCTGCTTCTCTGCCAAAGGATGCACTGCCATGCACTTATTCCTTTCTGATTTTGCCCTTTGTTCTGATCTTCCTGTGCATAAATAAATTCAATAAATGTAGGTGTTACATAAAATAGCAGAAGCAGATATTCCCATGATTTCATTTTTAGTCCTGCAAAAATCCAAGAGCAAAGAGTAAGGGGGTCTGACTCTTTGGAATGAAAAAGAAGATAAGAGAATTCAAATATGCTAATATCTTAAAATTTTTTTATCTGCCTTCAGTCTATTGCAGGTCTAAGAAGGCAAAAGTTCCATTCTTCACCTTTCCTTTCCTGCCTGGGAAGTGTCCCCTTCTCAACTTTGGTAGTCTTGGGCCTTGTCTGGGGAGGCAGGATTATTCTCTAGGCAAGTAAGAATAGAATCTGAGCCCTGGGGACATGGTTTTGATGGTGGGTTTGAGCACACAGGCATGGTGCTGACTGCCCCTTTAAGAGATTTTGGCATGTATGTAGACCAATCAGAACTGGCACCCATCAAGTGCATGCCAGCTGGAGAAAGAATGTAGCTGTGCTGGTAAATACTAGCTTAGTATCAGTTCTGGAGTTAAATAGTAGCTAATCAGATTAAGCTAATTAGAACAAAGTTTTATCAACAAGCCAGAAAAAGTACTAAAAGAAAAAAAAAACCTTCACTTAAGTCAGAGATATATAACATAAAATTATTAAAATTATTAAAAATATAAAAATAATATAAATTATACACATTTGCATGAATATTTATGTATATGCCTATATATGTACATATTTATTTATACAAGTACATTTAAATATATGTATACATGTATGTATACACACATGTAGTCATCCAAATGTAAATAACAAATAATAGGTTGACATTGAAAATTCAAGTTTATACTTCAGAGGTTTGTCAACCAAGGGAAGAGGGAGCTGGGTACTTCACCAATTTTCATCAGTCACTGCTACAAAGCTGTTCTGGGAGCATAACTTTTCCAGCACCTGCAGCCTGTCCCATGCTGCACCAGCTGCCTGTGCCAGCTGAATGCGCTGGCTGCTGTGGCTAGAAAAAGAGTCATTAGGCAAAAAGACCTATTGGCTTGCAGTTGGAAGCTATTGGGTTTACCAGCAGGGAAGTGGTGAGCACCTCAGGGCTGTGGGCAGGCCAACATTGACAGCTGTTCCAGACTAACATCTGCCAAGCTTCAAGTTCAATGGATAGAAGAAGACTCTCCTTTTCTAGTAATTCTAATTACTCTGACAAAAAAGTTCTGGAACATAACTCTCATAGCCTCTGGTGGGTTTCAGTGGAATGCTGTGGTGGCTTAAGGCCTGGCCATGTGATACCAAACAAATAACATGTCAAAATAGGAAAAGCAGGGAAGGACAAATTCTCTTAGAAACTCAGGTATAGGGTATCAGGAGGAAGGAAGAATGAGTGCAAGGCAGAAAAGTAAATCCAAGAAAAGAGAGTTCCAGATGTTATAAATATTATAATACATTGCCATCACCCATTAGTGTGAAATCACTAGGAACATGTCCTTGTGTTTGAGTCTCTAAAATACCAATAGTGAAGATCATAATTTTATCTTTTTGCACTGGTTTTTGCTTGGGTGGGTTGGAGACCTATGAAAAAAGATATTCAGTTACAAGTAGCCTGGAAAAAACCACAGAGGCAAATAGTCTACTTGCTCTTTCATACCTCTGAAGGGCATAGGGACTATAGGAAATATTTGAGTTAGTCAATGGGAAGTTTAGGCTTGTCTGTATTTAAAATGATCTACTTTATATTTTGTAATATAAAGGCAAAAACAATTATAAACTTGGTTTTCCTAAGAAAAAAGAAAAGAGAGACCTAGAACCAATAACTGTTGGCATTGTAGGGCATCTTGACCAACATAATAATTTGTTATATCCATGTTTGAGCAATCATAGAACAGATTATTTCATTTCAAATTCTTTTAATAATTCTATAATTATACTTTTAAAATGCAAAATATATTCTTGCATACTAAAATAATTATATTCTTATAAAGAATCACCCTTTCTAACAGCTCTGATTTAAAGTATTGACCCTCAGAAGATGGAAACAAATGTCTACTTTTGAATCTAGTATAGTGGCCAGAGGCCAAGTGGCTCCTTGCAAGTGGAGACCTCTAATTTCAAGGCCACTTAAAAAATTCAATTGAGACATAAACTTCAGTACAAACATATACCAGTTTGCTCAGGTTTGCTTTGATATAGGCCTGCCAGGTTTTCTATATGTGGGGGGTGGGAAAATAAAAATGTTTAAACTGGAAAAAATGTGCATTTGTCTTCAGTACATGTATCACTGTTTGATAAATGATACTTCCTGAAGCAGACAGCATCACTAATCTGTGAGATCTTGTGTTGCTGGTTGGTACATGTACAGAAATACATCTCATATGTGGATGCTAACAATTTTCCATGGGTACACTGAATGTGAGGATGCTGTAGCATGGGGGATATACAAAGAAGCTAAACAAAGCCCAAATCTAATTTGTGTCCTCTGAATTTTAATATGCAGGAAACAGCAGGCTGGCTACTCATATAAATTGGCTTTAAAAACCAAGAAGTTAATCTCAAGGCAAATTATCAGTTATTTTAGTAATTCAGTTCCTTAAAAATAATGATTAAGAAGCCAGTTATCAGGATCTTTAAAATATAGTTGTATTGAATTTAACTTTAAATGAAAGATTGGATGTAGACAAGTGAGAATACAAATGTCTTTATTTTTTTTAAATTCAATCTTAAAATTTTTTAAAATATATTTTTACTTTTTTATTTTTAGAGAGAGGAGAAACAAGGGAGAAAGAGGAGGAGAGAAGTATCAATGTATAGTTGCCTCTCGTGCACCTCCAATGGGTGATCTGGCCCACAACCCAGGCATGTGCCCTGACTGGGAATCGAACCAACAACACTTTGGCTCAAAGGCTGGTGCTCAATCTACTGAGCCACACTAGCCAGGACTAAATTTAATCTTGATTTTATTTTTCCTATTACCATTTAGTTCCTTATGCCCCTCTACCCCTAGCAATTGCCACACTGTTGTTCGTACATCCTTTTTCCTTTTTGCTCAATTCCTCTACCCTTTAACTGCCCCGCCCCCAATTTAGGTATCATCTGGCTTTCCATTTATAATATGAAACTATACTATAAGGCCATAGTAATCAAAACAATATGGTCCCATTTTCCTTGTTCAGTTTATTCACTAGATTATGAATATGAATGGGATCATATGGTATTTGTCTTTCTCTGACTGGTTTGCTTCACTTAGTATAATGTTCTCCAGGTCCATCTATGCTGTTGCAAAGGGTAAAATGTTCTCTTTTCATGATCAAGTAATATTCCACACGTAAATTTTCCATACTTGTTTTATGCACTCATCTACTGATGGATACTTAGGCTTCTCTGTCTTGGCAATTGTAAATAATGCTGCAATGAATATAAGGGTACTTATGTTCTTTTGAATTAATGTTTTGGGTTCCTTTTAATATATTCCCAGAAGTGAGATTACTGGGTCAAAAGGAAATTGCATTATTTATTTTTTGAGGTATCTCCATGCTGCTTTCCACAGTGGCTGTACCAGTCTTCTTTTCTACCAACATTGCAAAAAGTTCCCCTTTCTCCACATCCTTGCCAGCACTTGTTTGTTGATTTATTGATAATAGCTATTCTGACAGGTGTGAGATGATATCTCATTGTAATTTTAATTTGCATTTCTCTGATGACTAGTAATGTTGATCACCTTTTCATATGACTACTAGCCATCTGTACATCCTATTGGGGAAATGTCTATTCAATGCCTTTGCCCATTTGTTAATTGGGTTGTTTGTTATTTTGGTGTTAGGTTTTGTAAGTTCTTTATAAATTTTGGGTATTAATCCCTTATCAGATGTATTAGTGAATATGTTCTCCCATTCTATGGGTTCTTTTTTTATTTTGTTGATTTTCTTTGCTGTGCAAAAATTTTTTAGTTTGATGTAGTCTCACTTGTTTATTTATTTTTTTAGACTCAATGCAATTCTTATCAAGATTTCAATGGTGTATTTCACAGAATTAGAACAAATATTATATTACAAAAATTTATATGGAATAACAAAACACCCTGCATAGCAACAGCAATTCTGAGAAAGAACAAAGTTGGAGGAATAACACTACCTAATATGAACTATACTATAAGGGCATAGTAATCAAAACAGCATGGAACTGGCATAAAAACAGACACATAGATTAAAAGAACAAAATAGAGAGCCCAGAAATAAACTGACACTTTTTATAGTCAACCAGTATTCAATAGAGGAAACAAACACATACAATGGGCTAAAGATAGTTTATTCAGTAAATAGTGTTGGGAAAATTGGACAGGTACATGCAGAATAACGAAACTACGATGCCTTCTTATACTGCACACAAGAATACATTCAAAATAGATTAAAAACTTAAATGTTAGACATAAAAATCATAGAAGAAAACCTAGACAGCAAAATCTCAGACATTGCTTATAGTAGCATTTTATTGGATATATATCCTTACTCAAGGGAAATAAGTGTTTTAATAATAGATTATTTTGGTAATGAATTCAATAGATGGTTAATGATAAATTTGCAATCAATTAGTGAAATAATTGAAGTCACAGAAAGATTTAGAATGGTAAATGCAGAGGATGTTCAGGGGACATGAGGAGAGAGTAATATGGGAAGAAAATGGTCAACATATCACATTTATTTCCCTTAGTTGCATGTCAAAATTTCATTTTATTTTTATTTTGATTAGGGTGCTATAAAGTAAGTAAAAAGGAATTAATAAAACAAATTACTCAGTTAACTTTTAGTGAAATAACTTCTGGGTTAAAAAGTGTTTGATGTAACACAACAACAATAAAATTAATTTTAAAAAATGTTTGAAATAGAAAAAGTAGTGAATACCAATATCAGAGTGAAGAATCTAGGTAGAGATTCACAAAGCCTATGTTCTAGATTTAGTTCTGACACTATTCGAGGTCTGTCCAGAAGCTATATAATATGAAAAATAGTGATATTTATTGAAGAACATAGATACAAGAAACATTGTACTTAGCACAGTGATGACTTAGTTCCCTTCAAAGTAGGTACATTGGGACCTCACAGAATTCTCCCAATTGCCATCAGCTGCCCTGTTGTATTTTCTCATTAATGATCTACAATCACTTCTCTTTCAAAGGTGATTTTAGCTTAGGGAGAAGCCAGAAGTCACTGGGTACCAAATCTGGCCTTACCCTTTAGCCTAAGTAGAATGAAATTGTCTGCCCTTCCTTGTGTCTATCATGCTATCTTTCACTACTCTGCCTGTCCTTGCTATGACTTTTCTCAGGAGTGTCCCTCCGCCACTTTATAGTCAGTATCTCTGATTTTGAATTCAATTCCACCAGTGTGTGCTCTTTGGCAAGTTACTAAACCTTGGTTTCTTTAGTGCAAAATTGGTGTCTAAGTTGTGGTGTTGTGGTGAGGACTGAATGATATAATACATGCAAAGTGCTTAGTACAGTGTTAGGCACTTAGTCTACAGCAGTTGCTCCTGGGGCTGTTATTGTTGTTATTGTGCTTATCGTTATTTATTGTTTTCCTTCTGGGATCAGAGGTGGATTCAGTGAGAAGCCAGTGAAGCTTAAATTTCAGGGCTTCACTTTGCTTGAGGCCTTTCCAATGCCCTGTAGCTAATTTTGTAGTCTGGATTTTACATTATTGTCTTAAAGGATACCCCACCACATTTCTTCATCTCATGATATAAGCTCCAGGCCCTATAGAACTTAGACACCCCCGACCCGGTCAAGGCCTGGTATAAAGACTTGCTATTTGGGACACAGTAAGTATTTACCAAAAGCATTAAACTTCTTAGAGTCATAGCCTCTTCATCAAGTTTTCAACCAGCCTGAAGCAAAATGTTCTTATCATTATTGTCTTTTTTTCTTTTTTTTTTTTTTAATCTTTCAGCTTTAAAAGTCTGTTGTTGTTGCTCTTCTTGTTAGTGGGATCCTCTGGAAGGCATTTCACCTATCATTCAGAATCAATGACATCCCTCATTTTTTGTTTTCTTATTCCAGTTGAGTATTCATCATTGTTATAAGGACAATGGGGGAAGAAAATGTGCTATCAATGTTTATTTACTGAAGAGACTTCCATTGTAACTGCAACAGCAAAGCTCTATTTCCATGGGGACTGTCTGGGTCTTGGAGATGTTTGTTAGCATAAACTTCAAGCTATTATGGTAGTTGCTATACAGTTGTCTGACTTGTATAATCCTTCCCTCCTCAACCTCAGCTGACTTTAATATTTTACTCTATGTTTCCAGTAATAAATAATTATATACATTTCTGTGACTGGCTACCAGCCTTCCAGGATCAAAGTTGACATGATAGGAAGAAAAGATCTGAGCAAGTCAATAAGGACAAAACTCACAAGGATGGAGTAATTATGAAGCCCAAGCTACCATTAGCAACTACATAAGTCACTGGAATTCTGACCACAGAGAAGGCCAGTGACAGGCATCTAAAAAAATGGAAATATAATAATAGAAAAAGGATTGCAAAGAAATTAAACTCCAGGGCTGGCAAGGCTCAAATAAAACTGGGAAATGGTGATACAAATATTAAACTTTTCTCACCATACAACAGATTGTTCAAGGAGGAGGGTTTATAGCTTCCCTTCCTTCCTTGGCTGATTGCATCCATCCTCCCAAGTGGAAATCACACAGGTATCATTGAGAAACCATAGGCAGCATCTCTGCCTTCAGCAGTTCCCAACTGTGACCACAATTTCTTCAGTGCGTATTCTGATTAGACTGGAGGCTGGGCAGGGAACAGCAGTATTTTATCATTTTGACTTAAGAAAAAGTAAAGGATAAAGGTAAAAAACAGTGTTTCACCATGGGAGAAGTTTGTGTTTGTTTCTTTATGAGGCTCAATATTTTGGTTTGTAAAATGAGGTGAATAATATTCGCCTATGAAATTGTTTTAAAATTTAGGCTCTGGCTGGTAGCACAGGGGATAAAGCATCAGCCTGCAAACCTGAAGATAGCTGATTCAATTCCCCAACCAGGGCACATAACCAGGATGCAAGCCGGGTCACCAGCCACATCTATAGCTAGAAGCAGGTGAGAGGCAACCATACATTGATGTTTTCCTCCCTCTCTTCCTTCCTCCTTGCCTTTCTCTCTAAAAATAATAAATATAATCTTAACAATATATATGTATATTTTTTCCAATTTTCTCATTTTTTAATTTTTTAAAATTTTATTGTTGTTGTATTACATCCAACCCCTTTTTGCTCCCCTCTGTCCCCTTCCCCACCCCCCTCAATTCCACCCAAAGTCAATCCCACCTGTTGTCCATGTCCATGATTCCTTTATACTAGGTTCTTATCTAAGCTGCTCCCCTTTCTTGTCTCTGCCTCGCCCTCCCCACAACCCCTTTCCCCCTGACCACTGAAGGCCTATTCATTGTATTCATATATTTGGTTTTGTTTTGCTTGTTGTTAGTTTTGCTCATTATTGTCCCGTAATGGGTGAGATCATATGGAATTTGTCCTTCAATGACTGGATTATTTCACTAAGCATAATACTCTCCAGTTCCACCCATGTTGTTGCAAAGGGTACAAGTTCCTTCTTTCTTTCTGCTATATAGAATTCCATTGTGTAAATGTATCAAAGTTTTTTGATCCAATCATCCACTGATGGGCACTTAGGCTATTTCCAGCACGTGGCTATTGTAAATAGTGCCACTATGAACATAGATGTGCATAGGTTCTTATGAATTGGTGTTTCAGGATTCTTTGGGTATAGTCTAAGTAGTGGAATTGCTGGATCAAAAGGCAGTTCCATTTTTAGATTTTTAAGGAAACCCCATACTGTTTTCCACAGTGGCTGCACCAGCCTACATTCCCACCAACAGTGTATGAGGGTTCCCTTTGCTCCGCATCCTCGCCAACACTTGTTGTTTGTTGATTTGCTGATAATTGACATACTGCTGAATCCGATTGGCCAATATTTGGTTGAGAATTTTAGCATCTATGTTCACCAGAGATATTGGCCTTTAGTTTTCTTTCTTAGTTGTATCTTGCCCTGGTTTTGGGATTAGAATAATATTGGCCTCATAGAAAGAGTTTGGGAGTCTTCCCTCTTCCTGAATTTTTTTGGTATAGTTTGAGGAGGATAGGAGTTAGTTCTTCTTTAAATGTTTGGTAAAATTCACCTGTGTAGCCATCTGGTCCAGGGCTTTTATGCTTTGGGAGATTTTGGGTTACTTCTTTAATTTCACTAGTTGTTATTGGCCTATTCAGGCTTTCTGCTTCTTCTGGGTTCAGTTTTGGTAGATTATACCTTTCCAGAAATGTGTCCATTTCATCCAGGTTGTCATATTTTTTGTCATAGAGTTGTTTGTAGTAATTTCTTACAATCTTTTGTATTTTTGAGGTATCAATTGTGATTTCCCCTCTTTCAGTTCTGATTCTGTTTATTTGGGTCCTCTCTCTCTTTTTCTTGATGAGTCTGGAGAAGGGCTTGTCAATTTTGTTTATTTTTTCAAAGAACCAGCTCCTGGACCTGTTGATTCTTCCAATTGTAGTTTGAATCTCTGAGTTATTTAGTTCTTCTCTGATCTTGATGATTTCCTTCCTTCGACTTGCTCTGGGCTTTGTTTGTTGTTGCTCCTCTAGTTCTTGCAGCTTTGTGGTTAGGTCGTTTTTATAAACTTCTTGTAACCTTTTTTGGAAGGCCTGTATTGCTATAAATTTCCCCCTGAGAACTGCATTTGCTATATCCCATAGGTTTTAGGCTGTTGTGTGTTCATTGTCATTTGTTTCCAGGAACTGTTTGATTTCATCTTTGATCTCATTGTCAACCCCTTCATTGCTTAAAAGCATGTTAGTCAGTCTCCATGAGTTAGAGAATTTTTGTTTTTTTCCCTTGAATTTGGTTTCTAGTTTCAAGCCATTGTGAAGATACTGAGAAGATACTTTGTATGATTTCAATTTTTCTGTATTTGTGGAGGCTTGTCTTGTGCCATACCATGTGGTCTATCTTGGAGAATGATCCAGGTACATTTGAAAAGAATGTGCATTTTGCTTCATTGGGGTAAAAGACTCTGTATACATTAGTTAGGTCCATTTGCTCTAGAGTGTTGTTCAATGCCACAATATCTCTGGGGATTTTTTGTTTGGAAGGTCTGTCCATTGTTGATAGTGGGGTATTAAACTCCCCTACTATTAGTGTGTTGCTGTCTATGTCTTTGTTAAAGTCTTCCAAGATTTTCCTGATAGATTTCGGAGCTCCTATGTTGGGTGCATATATGTTTATCAGAGTTATTTCTTCTTGATGGATTGTTCCCTTAAGTATTATGAAATGTCCATCTTTGTCCCTTTTTATGGCCATCATTGTACAATCTATTTTATCTGAAATCAGAATTGCTACTCCAGCTTTTTTTGGTGTCCATTTGCTTGATATATAGTTTTCCACCCCTGCACTCTCAGTCTGTGTCAATCTTTTGTTCTGAGGTGGGTGTCTTGAAGACAGCATATATGTGGGTCATGTTGTCTTATCCATTCAGCTAACCTATGTCTTTTGATTGGTGCATTTAATCCATTTCCAT
>PVIW01005675.1:48920-101805 GCA_004026585.1 Noctilio leporinus
AGCTCCTTATTTCTCCTTCTATCTTGAATGAGAGCCTTGCTGGGTAGAGTATTCTTGGTTGCAGGCCTTTGTTTACCATGACTTGAAATACTTTTTGCCATTCCCTTCTGGCTTGAATTGTTTCTGTTGAATAACCATTTGATAGCCTTATTGGAGCCCCTTTGTATGTTATTTGTCTTTTCTCTCTTGATGCTTTTGGGATTCCCCCTTTGTCTTTGAAATTAGCCATTTTAATAATAATGTGCCTTGGTGTTGGTCTGTTTGTGTTGATCCACATTGGGACCCACCTGCTTCCTGAACTGGATTAATGTTTTCACTCATCATGTTAGGGCAATTTTCTATCATGACTTTTTTGAACAGGTTTTCCATTCCTTGTTTCTATTCTCCTCTGGTATTCCTATGATACGGATGTTGTTATGTTTCATGTTGTTCTGCAGCTCTCTTAACCCCTGTTCAGTCTTATTCAGCCTTTTTTTATTCTCTTGTACTGTGTTGGAGTATTTATTTGTCTACATTATCCTCCAACTCGCTGATCCAGTCGTCTGCTTCCTCTAACCTACTGTTGATTCCTTCTACTGTATTCTTCAATTCAGAAATTGTATTCTTCATTTCTTCCTGGCACTTATTGATAGGTTCTATGTCCTTTTTCATGCTGCTGTAGTTCTCAGTAAGTTCCTTGTAACTTCCCTGGAGTTCTTTGTAATTTCTCTGGAGGTCTTTGTAATTTCCCTGGATTTCTTTGTAATTTCCCTGGAGTTCTTTGTAGTTCTCCAGGAATCGTTTATAGTTTTCTTTGATGTAGCTGAGCTCACTGAGCTTCCATCATCATTGTTTTGAATTCCTTATCTGATATTCCAGGTGCCTCTGTTTCATTTTGTGTTCTTTCTGGGGATTCTTCCTTTCCTTTTGTGATGGACTGATTCTTTTTTCTCCCATTTTGGGTGTCTGTTCTTTCTTGCTTTTTATTTATTTATTTATTTTTGTTCTTTCCTTGGGTTAACCTGCTTTGCTTCCTTGCCTTAGTTGAGCACCCTTCTGTGATAGGAGATTTGTGGAGTTCAATGTTGCCGCCTCCCAGATTTTCTCCACTTGCTGTTCTTGGTGTGTCCTTTATTTGGGCTGTTTGGTTGTATTCTGGGCCTGTGGGCTTTCAGCAGAAAAAACAAAAGCAAAAATAAACAAAACAAAAAAACAAAAACAAAAAACCAAACCAAACCAAACAAAACAAAACAAAAAAAGGAAAAAAGAAATAAAAACGATATTAATAATAATAAGAAGAAAGGGTTTAGATGGCTATTCACCCTTAATAATCCTTGACTGCTCCAGATGGAGCCTGGACCTGAGGGCTTTTAGCAGAGAAAAAAAAAGAAAGAAAGAAAGAAAAAAAAAAAAAGGGAGAAAGTCACAAGACAAAGAGAAATCAATATTGATAAAGAAAGGGTTTAGGTGTCTGTTCACCCTTTATGGTCTCTTTTTGGTCCATGTGGAGCCAGGACCAGTGGGCTATATCAGGGAGAAAAGAAAGGAGAAAGAAAGAAAGAAAGAAAGAAAGAAAGAAAGAAAGAAAGAAAGAAAGAAAGAAAGAAAGAAAGAAAGAAAGAAAGAAAGAAAGGGAAAGAAAGAAAGAAAGGGAAAGAAAGAAAGAAAGGGAAAGAAAGAAAGAAAGAAAGAAAGAAAGAAAGAAAGAAAGAAAGAAAGAAAGAAAGAAAGAAAGAAAAAGGGGGGGGGAGAAAGTCACAAGGCAAAGAGAAATCAATATTAATAAAGAAAGGATTTAGGTGTCTGTTCCCCCTTTAAGCTTTCTCATTGGTCCACGTGGAGCCAGAACCTGTGGGCTTTACCAGGAAGAAAAGGAAAAGAAAAAAGAAAAAAAAGAAAAAGAGGAAGGAAGAAAAGAATAAAGAAAGGCTTTAGGTGGCTGGGGAAGGGAGGAATACTTAGATTGAGGACTGGGAATGCGTTGTAGCCACAGAGTAGACTTTAATTTGAGAGTAGGGGAGGGTCTTGGGTATTTAGGTGGATTGAGGTATGGGGGGATTAAGAATATGTGAGAAGTAACTTTTGAAAAGGATATGTTGGGGATTAATAGTTCATATTGCTCTCGGTATAACTCAGGTGCTTGAGATTAGCAGCAATCCCTTTCCTGAGGCTGCCTCTTTTTCTTGGTCAGGACTTTACAGTCTATAGTCTATATTCTAGCCAGTCTTGGCGCATGGCAGGGCCTCTGATTGTCACAGTAGGGCTGATTCTGAGTGTCTGCCCCCAGGTAGGCTGGGCCTTCCGCAGCCTGGCTGGGTTTTAGGGATGCCGGTGTTCTGGAGCCCGCAGGGTGCCCCCTCCCCTCCTGGCGGAGGTTCCTGCCCTTGATGAGCACCCAGCACCCCTGCAGGGCAGCCCAATACTTTGTTGGTCCCTGTGAAGACTGGCCCCGCCCCCGCAGTTCTGGGAGGAGGCTGCCCCTGTTTGGGGTCTGCCTATACTGCCCCGCCCTTCCGGGGTGGGCACCAATCCTCCAAGCAAACCCGCTGTCCGAGGAGTCCTTTACATGGCCTCTGTGATGAGCCCCTCCTAGGCATGGGGGGTGTGGCCTTTTTCTCCTGCAATGGCGGGTCAATTGCCCCTGCTACTTGTTCCAGGCTTGCCAGATCGCCGTTTGGAGTTTTCGCGGAGCCTGGGGGCCTGTGTGGTTGCGCAGGCCTGGGCCTCCCCCCTTGCAGGGGCTTCTAGCTGCTGTTTCCCCAGTGGCCCAGCAGCACCTTTTTGGGCCCTCTTGGCACCCTGGCCAGTGTACTTCCCCGCTTTCCCGCTCCAGCTTCCTACAGAACTCTTCTCCTACATCTCTAGCCCTGTGAGGAGCCTCCTCTCCCTGTTGCCGGAGCAGAGCGAGTCTCTCACACAATCCCTCCCCTGCAAGAGTTCAATTCCGCGTTCCCTATGGCGTTTGCCCTCGCTGCTTGCACTTCACTGTTGAGACTTCTAGTTGCCAGGGAGCCCAGAGTTGGCCTCAGTCAAACTCACCCCTCTGGGCAGAGCCGCCACTGCCCAGAGCTGACCTCGGCCCGCCAGCCGGTTGGTCGGGAACGTCTCACCTACTGTCCTGCTGGCCTCCTCTGCCTCTGGGCTGTGCTCCCCTTTGTCCAGATGCTGACCGCTCCAATTCCCAGGGTCCTGAAGACGTCTCATGCTCCCTATCTTGTCCTCTAGCTGCTTTGGTACTCAAGAACACCATCAGTACTGCTCTCTACTCTGTCG
Organism: Noctilio leporinus; assembly: GCA_004026585.1. Classification (NCBI taxonomy): domain Eukaryota; kingdom Metazoa; phylum Chordata; class Mammalia; order Chiroptera; family Noctilionidae; genus Noctilio; species Noctilio leporinus. The sequence continues at coordinate 52,173 of PVIW01005675.1, forward strand.
CCATCTTAGAAGCCTCTCAAAAATATATTTTTAACTTAATTTCACTGTTGTTGTATTATATGTCTTTTCCCTCTCTTCTGTCCCCTTCCCCACCCAACCACTTCCTCGCAAAGTCAGTCCCACTTGTCCATGTCCATGGTTCTTCCATGCTAGTTCCTTGAATAAATTGCTCTCCTTTGCCTCATCCTTCCCCCACTCCCACTGAAAGTCTATTAATCATATTTATATATCTGATTCTGTTTTGCTTGTTGATTTGTTTTGTTCATTATTGTCCTGTAAGAGGTGAGATCATACAGTATTTGTCTTTCACTAACTGGCTTATTTCACTAAGCATAATACTCTCCAGTTCCATCCATATTGTTGCAAAGGGTTCAAGTTCCTTCTTTCTTTCTGCTATATAGAATTCCACTATGTAAATGTACCAAAGCTTTCAGATCCAATCATCCACTGATGGGCACTTAGGCTGTTTCCAGCACTTGGCTATTGTAAATAGTGCTGCTATGAACATATGGGTGCATAGGTTCTTCTGAATTGGTGTTTCAGTGTTCTTTGGGTATAGCTCTAGTTGTGGAATTGCTGGATCAAAAGGCAGTTCCATTTTTAGTTTTTTAAGGAAACTCCATACTGTTTTCCATAATGGCTGCACTAGTGTGCATTCCCACCAACAGTACACCAGGGTTCCCTTTTCCCCACATCCTCGCCAACACTTGTTGTTTGTTGATTTGTTGATGATTGCCATTCTGACAGGTGTGAGGTGGTATCTTATTGTGGTTTTAATTTGCATCTCTGTGATGGCTAGTGATGTTGAGCATTCTTTCATAAGCCTTTGGGCCCTTTGTATGTCTCCTTCAATGAGTTGTCTGTTCAGGTCCTTCGCCCATTTTATAATTGGGCTGCCTGTCTCTCTGGTACTGAGTCACATGAGTTCTTTATATATTTTGGAGATCAGACCCTTGTCTGAGGTATCATTGGCAAAGAATGGAAACTTTTCAATTTGATATAGTCCCATTTGTTTATCTGTTCTTTTATTTCCTTTGTCTTTGGGGAAATATCAGTAAATGTATTTCTGCATAGGATATCTAAAATTTTTTTATCCATCTTGAACCATCTTGAATTTATTCTGTTGTGTGATGTGAATGGAAGTTCTAGTTTTTTTTTTTTTTTTTGCATGTCCCCTGTCCAGTTCTCCCAACATCACTTGTTGAAGAGACTGTTTTTACTCCAGTTTATGTTCCCTGCCCCTTTGTCAAATATTAATTGACCATAGAGTCCTGGGTTTATTTCTGGGCTGTTTCTTCTGTTCCTTTGATCTATATTGTCTATTTTTATGCCAGTACCAGACTGTTTTAATTACAGTAATCTTATATTATATTTTGATATCCAGTATTATGATTCCTCCGTCCTTGTTCTTCTTTCTCCACATTGCTATGGCTATTCATGGGTGTTTTTGGCTCCATATAAATTCTTGAAGTATTTTTCTATCTCTGTTAAGTTTGTCATTGGTATTTTAATTGGGATTAAATCTATAGATTGCTTTGGGTAGTATGTACATTTTAATAATATTAATTCATCCTATACATGAATATGGTATATGCTTCCATTTATTTGTATCTTCCTTCATTTCTTTCTTCAGTGTTCTGTGGTTTTATGAGTACAGATCTTTTACCTCCTTGGTTAAGTTTATTCCTAAGTAGTTTATTTTTCTTGTTGCTATGGTAAATGGGATTTGTTTTCTAGCTTCTACCTCTGTTGTTTCATTATTTGTATACAAAAATGCTTTTGATTTCTGAATATTTATATCCAGCTATTTTGCTAAATTTGCTTATTAGGTCAAGTAAGTTTTTGGTGGAGTCTATCAGGTTTTGTATGTACATTATCATGTCATCTGCAAATAATAACAGTCTGATTTTCTCCTTTTCAATTTAAATACCTTTGATTCATTTTTCTTCTCTGATAGTTATGGCCTGAACTTCCAAGACAATGTTGAACAGAAGTGGAGAATGTGGACAGCCTTGTCTTGTTCCTGATCTTAAGGGGAAAGCTTTTAGTTTTTGCCCATTGAGTATGATGTTGGCTTCAGATTTCTTATATATGGCCCTTATTATTTTGAGGTATTCTCCCTCTATTCCCATTTTGCTGAGTGTTTTTATTTTTATATATATATTTTATTTATTTTGCTATTACAGTTGTTCCAATTTCCCCCCCTTTGCTGCCCTCCACCCAGTACCCCATTCCCTCCAGCAATGCCCTCCTTAGTTCACATCCATGAGTAATGCATATACGTTGTTTGGCTTCTCCATTTTTTAAATTCTTCTTAACATCGCCCTGTTCATTCTGTAACCACCAATGTGTACTTTTCTTTTTCCTTTCACATCCAGGCAACTCATCATTTAATTACTGCCTTTTGTCAGCTTTAAAGAATTAGTCATTTAAGTAATATGAATTGCAGTATTACCAAACACACACAAAAATACATTTACACACGTACATATTTTTACACATATTTAAAGTACATACTTGATTTTGAAGAGTTAGTACAAAAATTTTTAAATATGCCAATAGTTTACATAATTATTATGTGTTAAATGGTAGTATTTTAGATATATTGTAGCAAAATTAGGCATTTTTTTCTTTAATACTTATTTTACTCTGGAATGCTATTTTTGTGAAGTATATCACAGAAATGGTGCATTGCAGAACTCACTTTTATGAAAGTTGTCCTAGAGACAGTGCCAAACCCATACTAAAAAATGAATTTGGTTTTTGAGTCAGATACTCCCCACTCCAATAATACAACTCAACTTTATTTTAAACTACTGGAACTACAACTTATTGTTTTTGGAGTTTTCCATCTTAAATAGTAGATTTATTCATTTAGACTGTGCACAAGTCTTACTTCTTTCAATACCCTCTGTTTTTTCTCTACATGTATTTTACAATTTGAAGCCTTCAGAAATAATGGCACTTGCAGTGCTCTGCCAGTCCCCAGAGTAGAAATTATTTTTCCTACTAAGTTGAGGTGAAAAATAAAAATCCCTAGGATTTAAATAATTTTGTAGAATAGTATTCTAGCTAATTTTTGAACTTGTGGTTGACTTCCTATGTGACCCTAAATTAACCACTGAACTATTGAAGAATCTGTTGAGGTAGAGGTTAGTTATGTTCACATTTCAATAATGAAGTTTACTATAGCATTAATCCCTTTTCCCAAGTATCCCCAGTTTGGGAGTCTTTATAATTGGAAATGTTTATTTCCACAATCCCTTGAAAGGAATCTCATCTAATTTACATGCTAATATGAGAATATATATTGTCTGTGTACATGAATCATATAGTTGAGTAGTTTGCAACTTCCATCCAAATTGTTCTTCATTCTCAGCATCTTTTCTAACCTAAAGATTGACTGATATCACAGCACACCCATGACCAGTTGGTTGCTATTTAAAATATAAATTGCTAACAAAAGCTGTATATTACACATCCACAAATAGGCACATATTTTGTAACAGTGAATAAGAAAGATATCATGTCTTCTATGTAATATACATCTACATTTTCTTACTTTTTCTTCTTCCTTAACTATATTCATTTTTTCTGAGTTATTGCAAGTAATATGATTTACCCATATTACAAAATAATTTCAATGTAAGAAACTTAACCTGCAGTAATGCAGATACAAGTAATATGCAAAATTATATCTTATTTAGTAAAATCTATAACATGATCATTTTAAAGCATTTGTAAGTTAAAGTTAGTTCTTATACATTCAGCTACCCTCCCTTTTGATTGGTGCATTTAATCCATTTACCTTTAAGGTTATTATTGATAGGTACTTATTCATTATCTATTTTTCCCTTTATACCTGTGTTCCTGTCTGTCTCTCTGCTTCTTCATCTTCTTAAAGCAGACCCTTTAACATCTCTTGCAGTACTGGTTTGGTGGAGGTGTATTCTTTTAGTCATTTTGTCTGTGAAACTACTTATTTCTCCTTTCATTTTGAATGGGAGCCTTGCTGGGTAGAGTATTCTTGGTTGCAGACCTTTGGTTCCCATTACTTGGAATACTTTTTGGCATTACCTTCGGGCTTGTATTTGTTTTGTTGAATAATCATTTGATAACCTTATAGGATCCCCCTTATATGTTATTTGCTATTTTTTCTCTTGATGCTTTTAGGATTTTATGTTTGAAATTTGCCATTTTAATTATAATATGTCTTGGAGTGGGTCTGTTTGAATTCATCCTCATTGGAACCCTTTTGTGCTTCCTGAACTTGAGTAACATTTTCTCTCATCATGTAAGGGAAGTTTTCTATTAGTACTTTTTTGAACAGGTTTTCTATTCCTTGTTTCTGTTCTCCTTCTGCAACCCCTATGATACAGATATTATTGTGTTTCATATTGTCCTGCAGCTTAAAACCTCTTCATTCTTGTTCAGCCTTTCTTCATTCTGCTGCACTGTCTTGGAATATTTTTCTATGTTGTCCTCTAGGTTGCTGATCCAGTCCTCTGCTTCCTCTAGTCTGTTGTTGATTCCTTCTACTGTATTCTTCAATTCAGAAATTATATACTTCATTTCCTCCTGGCTCTTTCTGATAGTTTCTGTGTCCTTTTTAATGCTGATATAGTTCTCTGTAAGTTCATTGTAGCTTCCCTGGAGTTCATTGTAGTTCCCCTGGAGTTGTTCGTAGTTTTCTTTGAGCTGGCTGAGCTCATTGAGCTTCTCTATTATCATTATTTTGAATTCCACATCTGATAATTTGCTTGCCTCTGTTTCATTTAGTGATCTTTCTGGGGATTCCTTCTTTCCTTTCAGTGATGGACTGGTTTATTTTCTCCCCATTTTTAGGTTTTGTTGTAATCCAACCAGACTGTAATCAGGGGCCAGGCTAAGGAATTGCTAGGCTAGAAGGATTGATTCAGTTGTAATCCTATTGATCTGTGATCCACTGCCAGGCTCTGATGCAGCTTGTGGGGAAGGACTGATTCAGTTGTAAATCAATGAATCAGCTACCAAATGCAGGCCCTGTTGGGCTAGACAGAGAGGTTCAGTTGTAATCCAATGGATCAGCTGCCAGTTCAGGTGCAGCTTGGTGGAACAGATTCACATGTAAATCAATGAATCTGAGATTGGCTGCTGGACCCAGGTGCCATTGGGCCAGACAATAAGGTTTATTTGTAATCCAATGAATCTGTGATTAGCCACCAGGCTCAGATGGTGCTGGTCTTAACTGAAAGATTCTATTGTAATCCAGTGGATCTGTGATCAGCTGCCAGGCTAAGGGGCCACTGGGCTAGTCTGAAAGATACAATTTTAATCTAATGAGTTTGTGATCAGCTGCCTAGCCCAGGGGCCACTGGGCTGGACAAACCATTTCAATTGTGAACCAATGAATCCATGATCAGCCACCAGGATTGCTTGCCCCTGTGTGGGGCTGACTGACTGACTTACCCAGCTATAAGTGTGAGTGCTTGTAATCAGCCGCCAGGTCCAGAGCTGCTGGGTGAGAAATGTCTCTTCAGGCACCAACTATTGTATCTATGCTCAAACACAGCAGAGTAGGAGAAGTTTATTTAAATGTAAATCAAAGAACAGTGATTAGGCACCAGGCTCAGGTACTGCTGAGTGGGGCATATTACTTCCAGGGGACAGGGCTATGAGAACCCCTCATATGGAAGCTGCTGGGAGCAGTGTAGTCCACCTGAGGTGTGGGCGATGAGTTAGCACTAGGACCTCCACAGCTGCTTCCCCACTTCTCTCCTCCAAGCCACTGCCACAAACTCTCCCCAAGTATCTCCAGTCCACTTTGCCCTCCCTCTGTTGGAGCCCATGGTAGGCGGGTGCCAATGTATTTTCATTGTGGTCACCTTAGCTGTTCTCTATCACCAGGGTTCTCTCAGGCCAGCAAACCCCACAGCTGTCCACCCTTCTCAGCTGTATGCTGCTTTCTTCTCAGCAGTGCTGCTGTAGGCTGGGAAACCCACTTTTCTCAGGTGGGGCCCCCGCTCCGTTCCTTTGGCTACACCTCAGGTGGGGGCCCAGCCAGCCCTCTCGCATTTCCATGATTCCTACCAGTCACGCTGTGATGAAGCATCCTCTTCTGTTCTGTTTGCGGTTGTAAGACTTCTTTCCAGCTGGTGTTCTTTTGGTAATTCCAGCTGACTTTTTCTCCAAAAAAGTGATTCCAGATGCAACATGGAAGATTGATGTTGCTCCACTTACTCCTCCGACATCTTGCCCAAACTCACCTATGAAATTTTTAAGGGTAGAAATTAGGTAAGACATGGGAGGGATTTATATTATGGTACTTTCTCCTCATAAACTCTTTTCCAGGGATCCTTTATTTTTAATTAACCAGAAGAACATGCCAGTGGCTTCCACCTTGATGTCTCCAACCCATACTTTTCACTAAATTCTGGACTCAAACTGTCCATGTTGCCAGCACATCTCCATTTGGCCTTCTCCAAGACATCTTAAATGAACACAGTATGGTGATCTCATCACCTTGCCCCTAACATCTGGTCCTTTTCTAATAGTCTGCAGCTTATGAATAGCATCACCATTTATTTGAACAAACCAGAAGCCTAAATGTCAATTTTCCAATCTTTACTGACTTTATTCCTCTTTGTATAGATTAAAAACATTCTGAATGTAGCCTTAGGTTTTCTTATGTCTGTGAAGAGAGAAATATAAATGAAAAACAGATATTAATTTTCTGGCAACCAAATTCTTTTATATATCTGAAACAGTTTAGCACGTGGAGTTAACCAGTAAATGCTGTTCCCTGAGTTGCTAACCTGCAGGGATAGAGAATGCATCTTGTGATATGTGAATGGGATGTGCTTTTGTTTATTTCAGTTTATCTAAAAAAGGAAAGGAAAAAATTGACTTTAGAGGAAGAAAGAAAGTAGAATCAAAATGCTATTTTCTTGCCTTCAAACACACATTCCATTTATCAAAGGAAATTATATGATTCTTAAATAGGCTTGATATTGCCTTTTAATTTTCACTCAGTAATATCACCAAAGTAATATGTATGCTGTTGAAGAATATGAAAGTAGTTTGAGAGAATGTTCAGCTATGTTTACAACTTTTTATTGCTCATACAAATATATTTCAACATCGATAAATGCTAATGATCTCTGAATTGGTAGGATTTTGTTGCAATTTTAATTCAGAAACTTTTATAAAGGGGGTGCATAAAATCACACAATGTAAGACATAATGGGATATTTAAGATGATCTAGTGTATCATCTTTATTTTCAAAAGAAACTAGTATCAATTAAGGTTAAGACTTGCCTAAAGTTATTTATACTTGTGTATACTACATAAACATAATACATATTCTCTAGAATAATTATATATTAGACTACAAATTAAGTCAATAAATTTAAGAAGATTGAAATTATGTCAAGCATCTTTCCAACTACAATAGTATGAAACTAGAAGTGAACAATTAACTACAATAAGAAAGCTGGACAACTCAAAATCATATGGAGATTAAACAACATGCTCCTGAACAACTAATGGGTCAAAGAAGAAATAAAAAATATTTCAAGACAAATGAAAATAGAAACACATCAGACAAAAACTAGGTTGCCAAAGCAGTTCTAAGAGGAAAATTTATAATGGTAAATCCTACATTAAAAAACAAAGGAAGTTTTAAAATAAACAGCCCAGCTTTACACCTCAAAGAACTAGAAACAAGAAACAAAACTAGGCCCAAAGAGAGTAAAAGGAAGGAAATAAAAATCAGAGTTTGAATGATATAGAGATTGAAAGGACAATTTAAAAAGATCAATAAAACTAAGAGCTGATTTTTAGAAATGTAAACAAAATTGACAAATTTTTAGTTAGGCTAAGAAAAAGTGAAAACTCAAAATTACAAATTGAAGAATAGAATTACAACTAATTTCACAGAAACATATGGATCTTAGGAAACCATTGTACAATGAACAATTATGTGTCAATAAATTAGAGAACCTAAAAGTGAGTAATTTTTAGAAACATGCAACCAACCAAAGGTGAACAATGAGGGAATAGAAAATCTATAGACTAATTAGGAGTAAGGAGAATGAATTAGTGATTGAAAACTCTCCAACAAATAAAAATCCAGTACCAGATGGCTTCACTGATAAATTCTACCTAAAATTAAAATTAAAATTAAAATTAATACATTAGCACCTATTCTTCTCAAACTCTTCCAAATTATAAAAGAAACACTTCCAAAACAGTTTTAAGAAGCTAATATTACCACTACAAGAAAAGAATATTATAGGCCAATATTCCTAATGAACATGGGTGTAAAAATCCACAACAAAATATTAATAAACTGAGTTCAACAATGAATTAAAAGGATCATACACCATGATCAATGGGACTTATTTCAGGGATGCAAGGATGTTCAACATCTGCAAATCAATCAATGTGATATATCACATGAACAAATTAAAGAATAAAGTTTATATGACCATCTCAATTGATGCAGAAAAAGCATTTGACAAAATTTAACATCTGTTCATGATTTTCAAAAATCAACAAAATAGGTATAGAGGGAATGTACCTTAACATAATAAAGGCTATGTATAAAAAGCCCACAGCTATTCACATATTCAATGGTGAAAAGCTGAAGTTTTTATCACAAGATAAAAAAGTACCTATGTGTGTTGATGGATGTTAACATATTGTGGTGTGGTGATCATTTTGCAACATACACATATATTGAATCATTATGTTGTACCTATGAAATATATTTTACTTAAATATCAATTTGAATAAAAGTTAATACCAACAAATACTTTTCACAAGAGTGTTTGAAAACATGTATTATTTAGATTTTTACCAACATTGAATAATAATAACACTTAAATTTCTACTAATATGTAGGTTTTTAAAAAGTAATGTTGTTTTGAATTAGGTTCTTTAATTATCAGCAAAGTTGAATATCTTTTTATACTGTTGGGTGGGTGACATCATATTCTTATTGGAATTAGCTGGGTTTTATAACATCCCTTGTAAAAGCTATGGAATTACTATCTTAAGGTACAACTTAGTGAAGGACTATTTTCATGGTGCCAAAGATCATGAACTAGTTTGTAATTTATCAGTTTTATTTGATCCAAGATTATTGAGAGTGCTAGCATGTGTCTTAGATTATTTGCCTTAAGTATAAGATACCGCAGGAAGACTTTATTGTAAGCACAGTGACTAGAAAATTTGGGATGTTTTTTCAATGATGAGATCTTTCTTCTCTGATAGATCCCACAATAGTGGTAGGGTGACTTATATATTAGGGTTGATATTCTTTGAGAATGAACATGATAATTTTTTACCTTTTTTTTTTTTTTTTTTTTTTACTTTTTATACCTTTTAGAAAATTTTTAATCACTCTCCTATTTAATTATATTTATGAAAAGAGGTAACTGGTCATACATATTATCCATGGTTTAGAAGTTGCCATTTAACAATATTTGCCAAAAGAATAACATTAGCAAAAGAAAACAATAACAATCTATCATTAAATAAATATAAGAAGACAATCATAGCGAAGTGTTGAACTGGAGAGCAATCAGGTTAATAGCCTCAACTGAATAAGATCAGCCAATGGAGGAACCCCTCCTTTTCCATCTCAATTTCCCCTTTTTTCTGCTCTGCCTAGTATCCAAAGGTTCTGTTCATCCTGCTTTTCTCCTCACTCACTAAGCCAAAGTCACAAACTCACAAGTGTTCTGAGAATATAACCTAAATGCCTCCAGATACAGAAAATTTGCATTCACCTTTGCTTCTTCTAGGCCTCTCAGGAAGGCTGGTTTCTCACCTTCATTCAAATCACTTCTGGAAGGAAGGTCAACTCCTCTGAGGAGCCTACCCTGATGTTTAACACAGGTGGTCACAGTTATCTTTTATCACAGGACTCTGTTGGTCTCCTTCATGCTACTTATCACAATTTAGTTGTGTAATCCCTTTTTTTTGGAAAAAACAAGTAAAATCATATTGAACATGGTAGCTGAATGGTTAGAAGCTAAATCCAGTTGCTGTTGCCCCAACTTAGATTCTCTGATCATCTTCCAACAAATAACCTGAACAATCAATGGAATCTCAGCCTGATATGAAGTTTTGAAGAAGATGCTTCACAATGGATAGTAAAGAGATTTTATAAATTGAAGGGGAAATAACCCACGTGTGGCACCTGCAGTAGCAGAGACTGGTCAGAAATTGCAGATCTGTGGTTCCCTCCCTTCCCAGGACAGGGGCCCCAGTCCCATGCAGAGAACACTGGATCCTGGCCAGGAGTGACTTGGGAGGACATATGGAGTTGGGAAGATCCAGGCTACACACAGGTGCAGCAAGCAGCATATTCATAGCTGCAGTGCCAAATGCCAACTGAGAGAGTGCTAGAGAGAAAGAGGGACTCTTAACTCCCAAAACAATCAGAGGCTGTCCCCTGTGTCAGATGGAGGCAGGCTGTGGCCAGCCATGATGATAGGAGACTTTTGGCTTTTTGAAGAGATAATGTGTGCAGAGAACCATACAGTGACTCGGTGTTGCAGTGGGAGTGACCAGAGAAACTTTTTAAAAATGATAACTGAAGTTTGCTGGGCAGGGTCCCTAAGTCCAGCTTCCCTGCCAGCAAAGGGACAAGATTGAAAGTGCAATGTGCTTCCACTGAATAAAGCTGAGCAGAGAGATCAGAAAGTGATTTCTGGGCCTTAGCCCAGTGTGGCTAGCAAGCTTAGGGCTACACAAAACAGAGATTTGGGACTGTGTCTCCTGTGAGGGCAGTGGGCTGGGAATTAGAGTGGCAAGAGTTGAACACCTGAGATTATTTATAGCCAGGCAGAACTCCCTTCCCAGGCAGAGCTCAAACCTTCGGGAAGAAAATAACATAAGCAGCCCCTATATCCTGCATGATTATAATCACTGCCTCCAATGGGAAAGCTCTGGAGAACTGTCAAGACAGGCTTCAAGAACTCCCTGCAAGGCACACATCCCCAGGAGAAATACAGCAAGAGAAGTGCCAAAAGGGCCAGCTTTGAACTTTCTTCAGGGAAACAAAATACACTGATTCCTAAGGCCCTATTCCATGAGGCCAGCAAGGCAAGGAGATCAGAAATCAGTGCAGCAAGGGGAAATCAGGGTCCTGGACTGCCTTGGCTGGGCTTATATACAGAGCTCCCATCAGCACCAAGAAGAGAGCTGAACCTCTACTATAGATTGGTTCCTCCCTTGAAACAGACAGCTAGCTCATCAGAAACTATACATTATTGGAAGTAAGCTGGGACAAACCAAGATGGGTGGCACAAGGGCACTAAACAGTACCACCCAGGGGAGCCCAGGTTTCCCACCCTCACAATTCTAATAAAGTCTCCTCTAGAGGCAGGTAAAGGTGGTACATGAAGTGCTGCTGGAAGTTTAAAGATGGTAATGAATAAATGCCTATCAATAATAACCTTAAATGTAAATGCTCTAATAATAATAATAAAAAAAAAAACCATGGAGTAACTGAATGGTTAAGAAACACAATCTATATATATGCTGTCTACAAGAAATCCACATCAGAGCAAAGATCTACATGGGCTGAAAATGAAGAAATGAAAAAAATATTGGCATTAAGTTGGCATTAAAATTGGCATTAAAAAATAAAAAACTGGGGTAGCAATGCTTACACCAGGCAAAATAGGCTTCTAAACAAAGTCCAAACAAAAGATAAAGTAGGTCACTACGTAATACATAAGGAGTTGTCCAACAAGAGGATGTAACCCATGTAAACAAATATGCACCCAGCATAGGAGTGCCTAAATAAGGAAAATCTTGGAAGACTTCAAGAAGGATATTGAGGCCCTGGCTGGCGGTACAGTAGATAAGGTGCCAGCCTGCAAACCGAAAGGTTGCTGGTTTGATTCCCAGCCAGAGCAACATAACCAGGTTGCAAGCCAGGTCTCCAGCCAGGTCCGTAGTTGGAGGCAGGTGAAAGACAGCCATACATTAATGTTTCTCTCTCTCTCTTCCTCTCTCCCTCTCCCTCTCTCTAAAAATAATAAAATCTTTTTAAAAAAAAAAAAAAAAAAGAAGGATATTAATAGCAACACACTCATAATAGGGGAGGTTAACACAACAAGGCCAACAATTAGATCTTCTAAACAAAGAATCAGCAAGGATGTGGCATTGAACAGCACTCTAGATCAAATGGACTTAATGATATTTACAGAACATTTCACCCCGAAAACGCAAAGTTACATTCTTTTCTAATGCAATGGACCATTCTCAAGATAGACCACATGGTAGGACACAAAATGAGCCTTAACAAATTCAAGAAAATTGAAATTGTATCAAGCATCTTCTCAGATCACTAACCTCAAGGAAAAAACTCAAAACATTCAAATACATAGAGAATGAATAACATAACATGTTATTAAATAATGAATGAGTTAACAGTGAGGCCAAGAAAGAAGTAAAAAAGTCAAGAAACCAATGAAAATGAACACAGAACAACCTAAAAACTATGTGATACAGCAAAAGCAATTCTGAGAGGAAAGTTTGCAGCAATACAGGCCCACCTAAAGATAGAAGAATCTCAAATAAGTAACCTCACCCTACATTTAAAATAACTAAAGGAACAACAACAAAGTTCCAAGTGATAGAAGGAAGACAATAATCCAGATCACAGCAAAATTAAATGACAAAAAAAGATCTAAAGAATCAATGAATTCAGGAGCTGGTACTTTGAAAACAAAAACAAAATTGACAAACCTTTAGACTTAGACTCATCAAGAAAAAAAAGAGAGAGGACCCAAATAAATAAAATCAGAAATGAAATATAAAGGATGATAATAGCTATCTATGAAGAGCTATATGCCAAGAAACTGGACAACTCAGGTAAAAAGAACAAATTTCTGGAAACATACAATCTTTCAAAACTAAATCAAGGAGCTGAAAGTCTGAACAAAATGAAAACAACTAGCAAATTGTAGCAAGCTCCCAGCACACAGAAGCCCTGGACCAGATGGTTTCACAGGCAAATTTTCCCAAACATTCAAAGAACTAACTCCTATTCTTATGAAGCTATTGCAAAATACTCAAGAAGAGAGAACACCCCCAAAATCTTTCAATGAGTACAGCATTATTTTAATTCCAAATCCAGGTAAAGACATAAAAAAGAAAGGAAATTATAGGCCAATCTAACTGATGAACATAGATGCTAAAATTCTAAACAAAATATTGGCAATCTGTATCTACCACTACATTAAATAGATAATACAACATGATCAAGTGGGATTCACCTCAGGGAAGAAAGGGTGGTATAACATTCACAAATCAATAAATTATAAGACATTAAATAAATAAAATGAAAGACAAAAATCACATGATCATATCAAGAGGGGATGAAAAAGCATTTGGTAAAATCCAGCACTCATTTATGACAAAAACACTCAGCAAAGTGGGAATAGAGAGAGCATATCTCAACATAATAAAAGTCACATACAAGAGACCTATTGCCATCATACCCAATATGCAAAACCCAAGCATTCATTCCCTTAAGATCAGGAACAACACAAGAGTGTTCAATTTTACTACTCTTTCTTTTCTTTTTTTATTGTTCTTGTATTACATCCATCCCCTTTTTGCTCCCCTCTGTCCTCCTCCCAACTCACCCATTCCCCCCAAAGTCAATCCCACCTGTTGTCTATGTCCATGTTTCCTTTATACAAGGTTCTTGTCTAAGCTGCTCCCCTTTCTTGCCTCTGCCTCCCCACTCCCCCAAACCCTTTCCCCCTGACCACTGAAGGCCTATTCATTGTATTCATATACTTGGTTCTGTTTTGCTTGTTGTTAGTTTTGCTCATTATTGTCCTGTAATGGGTGAGATGATATGATATTTGTCCTTCACTGACTGGCTTATTTCACTAAGCATAATACTCTCCAGTTCCATCCATGTTGTTGCAAAGGGTACAAATTCCTTTTTTCTTCCTGCTATATAGAATTCCACTATGTAAATGTACCAAAGCTTTTAGATCCAATCATCCACTGATGGGCACTTAGGCTGTTTCCAGTGCTTGGCTATTGTAAATAGTGCTGCTATGAACATAGGTGTACATAGGTTCTTATGAATTGGTGTTTCAGGATTACTTGGGTATAGTCCAAGTAGTGGAATTGCTGGATCAGAAGGCAGTTTCATTTTTTAGTTTTTTAAGGAAACCCCATACTGTTTTCCACAGTGGCTGCACCAGCCTGCATTCCCACCAACAGTGTATGAGGGTTCCCTTTGTCCCGCATCCTCACCAACCCTTGTCGTCTGTTGACTTGTTGATGATTGCTATTCTGACAGGTGTGAGGTGATATCTTGTGGTTTTAATTTGCATCTCTCTGATGACTAGTGATGTTGAGCATGCTTTCATATGCCTCTGGGCCCTTTGTAAATCTTCCTCAGTGAGTTGTGTGTTCAGGCCCTTTGCCCATTTTTTCATTGGGCTATCTTTCTCCCTGGTGTTGAGTCACATTAGTTCTTTATATATTTTGGAGATCAGACCCTTGTCGAAGGTATCATAGGCAATTATATTTTCCCATACAGTTGGTTCCCTTTGAATTTTGCTGATATTTTCTTTAGCTGAACAGAAACTTTTCAATTTGATAGAGTCCCATTTGTTAATTTGTTCTTTGATTTCCTTTGACCTTGGTGAAGTATCAGTAAACATGTTTTTGCGTAGGATACCCAAAAGTTTACTGCCTATATTTTTCTCCAAGACCTTTATGGTGGCACTGCTTATGTTTAAATCCTTTATCCATGTTGAGTTTATTCTGGTGTATGGTGTAAGTTGGTGGTCTAGTTTTATCTTTTTGCATGTTGCTGTCCAGTTCTCCCAACACCATTTGTTGAAGAGACTGTTTTTACTCCATTTCATGTTCCTTCCCCCTTTGTCAAATATGAGTTGACCATAGAGTCCTGGGTTGATTTCTGGGCTCCCTATTCTGTTCCATTGATCTATATGTCTATTCTTATGCCAGTACCATGCTGTTTTGATGACAGTAGCCTTGTAGTATTCTTTGAAGTCTGGTATTGTGATTCCTCCTACCTTGTACTTCTTTCTCAAGATTACGGTGGCTATTTGAGGGTGCTTTTGGCTCCATATAAATTTTTGAAGTATTTCTTCTATTTCTGTGAAGTCTGTCATTGTCATTTTAATTTGGATTGCATTGAATATGTAGATTGCTTTGGGTAGTATGGACATTTTAATGATGTTAATTCTTCCCATCCATGAACATGGTATATGCTTCCATTTATTTGTGTCTTCCTTGATTTCTTTCTTCAATGTTCTGTAATTTTCTGGGTATAGGTCTTTGACCTCCTTAGGTAAGTTGATTCCTAGGTACTTTATTTTTCTTGTTGCTATGGTAAATGGGATTTGTTTTTTCACTTCTATTTCTGTTGTTTCATTATTGGTATACAAAAATGCTTTTGATTTCTGGATATTCACTTTATACCCAGCTATTTTGATAAATTTGCTTATAATCTTGAGTGAGTTTTAGGTGAATCCCATTGGGTTTTGTATGTACACTATCATATCATCTGCAAATAATGACAGTTTGACTTCCTCCTTTCCAATTAGGATACCTTTGATTCCTTTTTCTTCTCTGATGGCTATAACTAGAACTTCCAAGACAATGTTGAATAGAAGTGGAGAAAGTGGACAGCCTTGTCTTGTTCCTGATCTTAGGGCGAAAGCTGTCAGGTTTTGTCCATTAAGTATGATGTTGGTTTCAAGTTTCTCATAGATGGCCTTTATGATGTTGAGGTTTGCTCCCTCTTTTCCCATTTTGCTGAGGGTTTTTATCATAAATGGTTGCTGTACTTTATCAAATGCTTTTTCAGCATCTATTGATATGATCATATGGTTTTTATCTTTCAATTTGTTGATGTGGTGTATTACATTGATTTATTTACGAATGTCGTACCATCCTTGCATCCCTGGGATGAAACCCACTTGATCATGGTGTATGATCTTTTTAATATACCGCTGAATCCGATTGGCCAATATTTTGTTGATAATTTTAGCATCTATGTTCATCAGAGATATTGGCCTGTAGCTTTCTTTCTTAGTTGTATCTTGCCCTGGTTTTGGGATTAGAATAATATTGGACTCATAGAAAGAGATTGGGAGTCTTCCCTCTTCCTGAATTTTTTGGTATAGTTTGAGGAGGACAGGAGTTAGTTCTTCTTGAAATGTTTGGTAAAATTCACCTGTGTAGCCATCTGGTCCAGAGCTTTTGTGCTTTGGGAGATTTTGGATTACTTCTTTAATTTCACTAGTTGTTATTGGCCTATTCAGGCTTTCTGCTTCTGGGTTCAGTTTTGGTAGATTATACCTTTCCAGAAATGTGTCCATTTCATGCAGGTTGTCATATTTTTTGTCATATAGTTTTTTGTAGTAATTTCTTACAATCTTTTGTATTTCTGAGGTTTCAGTTGTGATTTCCCTTCTTTCAGTTCTGATTCTGTTTATTTGGGTCCTCTCTCTCTCTTTCTTGATGAGTCTGTATAAAGGTTTGTCAATTTTGTTTATTTTTTTCAAAGAACCAGCTCCTGGACTGGTTGATTCTTCGAATTGTAGTTTGAATCTCTGAGTTATTTAGTTCTGCTCTCATCTTGATGATTTCCTTCCTTCTATTGCTCTGGGCTTTGTTTGTTGTTGCTCCTCATTTCTTGCAGCTTTGTGGTTAGGTCGTTTTTATAAACTTCTTGTCACCTTTTTGGAAGGCCTGTATTGCTATAAATTTCCCCCTGAGAACTGCATTTGCTGTATCCCATAGGTTTTGGGCTGTTGTGTGTTCACTGTCATTTCTTTCGAGGAACTTTGTGATTTCATCTTTGATCTCATTGTTGACCCCTTCATTGCTTAAAAGCATGTTATTCAGTCTCCATGAATTAGAGAATTTTCATTTTTTTCCCTTCAGATTGGTTTCTAGTTTCAAGCCATTGTGATCTGAGAAGATACTTTGTATGATTTCAATGTTCCTGTATTTGTGGAGGCTTGTCTTGTGCCATACCATGTGGTCTATCTTAGAGAATGATCCATGTGCATTTGAAAAGAATGTGTATTTTGGTTCTTTGAGGTAAAAGACTGTATACATCAGTTGGGTCCATTTGCCCTAGAGTGTTGTTCAATGCCACAACATCTCTGGGGATTTTTTATTTGGAAGATCTGTCCATTGTTGATAGTGGGGTATTAAACTCCCCTACTATTAGTGTGTTGCTGTCTACGTCTTTGTTAAAGTCTTCCAAGATTTTCCTTATATATTTCGGAGCTCCTATGTTGGGTGCATATATGTTTATCAGAGTTATTTCTTCTTGATGGATTGTTCCCTTAAGTATTATGAAATGTCCATCTTTGTCCCTTTTTATGGCTGTCATTGTAAAATCTATTTCGTCTGAAATCAGTATTGCTACTCCAGCTTTTTCTTCATGTCCATTTGCTTGATATATATTTTTCCATCCCTTCACTCTCAATCTGTGTCAATCTTTTGTTGTGAGGTGGGTCTCTTGAAGACAGCATATATGGGGGTCATGTTGTCATCCATTCGGCTACCCTATGTCTTTTGATTGGTGCATTTAATCCAGTTAAATTTAAAGTGACTATTGATTGATACTTATTCATTGCCATTTTCTTTCTTTGTGTATGTATTCCTCTTTGGCTTTCTCTGTTTCTTCATTTTATTTGTTTACTTATTTTTATAGCAGACCCTTTAGCATTTCTTGCAATGCTGGTTTGGTAGAGATATATTCTTTTAGTCTTTTTTTTTTGTCTGGGAGGCTCCTTATTTCTCCTTCTATCTTGAATGAGAGCCTTGCTGGGTAGAGTATTCTTGGTTGCAGGCCTTTATTTACCATTACTTGAAATACTTTTTGCCATTCCCTTCTGGCTTGAATTGTTTCTGTTAAATAATCATTTGATAGCCTTATTGGGGCCCCTTTGTATGTTATTTGTCTTTTCTCTCCTGATGCTTTTAGGATTCTCTCTTTGTTTGAATATAGCCATTTTAATAATAATGTGCCTTGGTGTTGGTCTGTTTCAGTTGATCCTCATTGGGATCCACTGTGCTTCCTGAACTGGATTAATGTTTTCACTCATCATGTTAGGGAAATTTTCAATCATGACTTTTTTGAACATGTTTTCCATTCCTTGTTTCTCTTCTCCTTCTGTTATCCCTATGATATGGATGTTTTTATGTTTCATGTTGTCCTACAGCTCTCTTAAGTCTTATTCCGCCTTTTTTAATTCTCTTGTACTGTCTTGGAGTATTTGTCTACAGTATCCTCCAACTCACTGATCTGATCCTCTGCTTCCTCTAGCCTACTGTTGATTCCTTCTACTGTATTCTTCAATTCAGTAATTGTATTCTTCATTTCCTCCCGGCACTTATTGATAGTTTCTATGTCCTTTTTCATGCTGTTGTAGGTCTCAGTAAATTCCTTGTAACTTCCCTGGAGTTCTTTGTAGTTCTCCTGAAGTTGGTTATAGTTTTCTTTGAGGTGGCTGAGCTCACTGAGCTTCTCTATCATTATTCTTTTGAATTCCTTATCTGATATTCCAGGTGCCTCTGTTTCATTTTGTGGTCTTTCTGGGGATTCTTCCTTTCCTTTTGGTCATGGACTGATTCTTTTTTCCCCCATTTTGGGTGTCTGTTCTTGCTTGCTTTTTATTTTTTCTGTTTTGTTCCTTCCTTGGGTTAACCTGTTTTGCTTCCTTGCCTTAGTTGAGCACCCTTCTGTGATAGGAGATTTGTGGAGTTCAATGTTGCCATCTCCCACATTTTCTCCACTTGCTGTTCTTGGTGTGTCCTTTATTTGGGCTGTTTCATTGTATTTTGGACCTGTGGGCTTTTAGCAGAAAAAAAACAAAAAACAAAACCAACAAACTAAAAAAAAAAAAAAAAAAAAAAAAAAAAAAAAAAAAAAAAAAAAAAAAAAAAAAAGGAAAAAAGAAATAAAAATGATAATAATAATAAGAAGAAAGGGTTTAGATGGCTGTTCACCGTTAATAATCCCTGACTTGTCCAAATGGAGCCTGGACCTGAGGGCTTTTAGCAGAGAGAAAAGGAAAGAAGGAAGAAAGAAAGAAAGAAAGAAAGAAAGTAAGAAAGAAAGAAAGAAAGAAAGAAAGAAAGAAAGAAAGAAAGAAAGAAAGAAAGAAAGAAAGAAAGAAAGAAAGAAAGAAAGAAAGAAGGAAAGGGAGAAAGTCACAAGACAAAGAGAAATCAATATTGATAAAGAAAGGGTTTAGGTGTCTGTTCACCGTTTATGATCTCTGTTTGTTCCAGGTGGAGCCAGGTCCAGTGGGCTTTATCAGGAAAGAAAGAAAGGAGAAAAAGAAAAAAAAGGGTGGGGGTGGAGAAATTCACAAGACAAAGAGAAATCGATATTAATAAAGAAAGAGTTTAGGTCTGTTCATCCTTTATGATCTCTGATTGGTCCAGGTGGAGCCAGAACCTGTGGGCTTTAACAGGAAGAAAAGAAAAGAAAAAAGGAGGGGGAAAAAAAGAAAGAGAAAGGAAGAAAAGAATAAAGAAAGGCTTTAGGTGGCTGGGGAAGGGAGGAATACTTAGATGGAGGACTGGGAATGCGTTATGGCCAGAGAGTGAGTAGAGTTTAATTCAAGAGTAGGGAGAGGGTCTTGGGTATTTAGGTGGATTGAGGTGGGGTGGGGGATTATGAATATGTGAGCAGTAATGTTTGAAAAGGATATGTTGGGGATTAGTAGTTCATATAGCTCTCGGTATAACTCAGGTGCTTGAGATTAGCAGCAATCCATTTCCTGAGGCTGCCTCTTTTTCTTGGTCAGGTCTTTGCAGTATATAGTCTAGCCGTTCTTTTGTAGCAGGGCCTCTGATTGTCACAGTCAGGGCTGATTCTGAGTGTCAGCCCCCAGGTAGGCTGGGCCTTCCGTAGCCTAGCTGGGTTTTAGTGATGCCAGTATTCTGGAGCCAGCAGGGTGTCCCCTCCCACTCCTGGTGGAGGTTCCTGCCCTTGATGAGTACCCAGCACCCCTTCAGGGCAGCCTGCAACCTCGCTGGTCCCTGCGACAACTGGCCCTGCCTCCACAGTTCCCAGAGGAGGCAGCCCTATGTCCGTCAACAGTGCCCGGGGTCCGCCAACACTGTCCCGCTCCCCCGGGTGAGCGCCAATCCTCCAAGCCAACCAGCTCTCCAAGAAGTCTTTTAAGGGCTGCTGTGATCTGCGGCCTTTGTCTCGGACAATGGGCGGGTCAGTTGCCCCCCCACCCCCGCTACTAGTTCCTGTCTCGCAGTTTGGAGTTTCCGTGGGAGCCTGGGGGCCTGTGTGGTTGGGCAGGGCTGGGCCTACCCCCATGCAGGGTCTTCAAGCTGCTGTTTCCCCGGTGGCCCAACAGCAACGTTTTCGGCCCTCTCGCCGCCCCGGCCGGTACACTTCCCCACTCCCCCACTCCTGCTCCCTGCTGGACTCTTCTCCTCTGTCTAGACCTGTGAGGCACTTCCTCTCCCTGTTGCCGGAGCGAGTCTCTCAAGCGGTCCCTTCCCTGCAAGAGTTCAATTCCACGTTCCCTACGGCATTTGCCCTCACTACCCACACTTCACTGCTCAGACTTCTAGTCACCAGGAATCCCGGAGCTGGCCTCAGTCAAACTCGCCCCTCTGGGCACAGCCACCACTGCCCAGAGCTGACCTCGGCCCACTGGCTGGTCAGTCGGGAACTGCCTCACCTACTCTCCTGCTGGTCTTCGCTGCCTGAGGGCTGTGCTCCCCTGTGTCCAGATGCTGACCACTCCAATTCTTAGGGTCCTGAAGACGTCTCACTTTTCCTATCTTGTCCTCTAGCTGCTCTGGTACTCGAGAACACCATCAGCACTGGTCTCTACTCTGTCGCCATCTTTCCTCCTTCAATTTTATAAAACTACTCTTATTCAATTGGAAATTCTAGTTATGAAGATGAAATAAGAAGATGAAATAAATGACATCTATATTGAAAAAGAGGAAGTAAAGGTGTCATTATTTGCAGATGACATGATAGTGTACATAGAAACCCCTATATAGTGTCCGCCCAAAAAACCACTCACTGTAAAAAGTTGAATTCAGCAAACTAGTGGTATACAAAATCAATATTCAGAAGTTGATGGCATTCTTATACACCAACAATGAATGATTAGAAAGAAAAACTAAGCAAACAAACAAACAAACAAACTCCCATTTACTATATCAACAAGAAAAATAAAGTAGTTAGGAACAAATTTAATCAAAGAGATAGAAGACCTGTACTTAGAAAACTATAGAACACTGAAGAAAGGGGAATCCTTCTGCATTGTTGGTGGGAATGCAGACTGGTGTACACACTGTGGAATACAGTATGGAATTTACACACACACACACACACACTCACGCACGCACAAGATGAAACTGCTTTATGGCCCAGTGATTCCACTGCTGGGAATATACCATAAGAATCCTGGAATAATGGCTTGGGATGGGAATATGGCAGCAGAGAAACGAGCAACCCTGAGTGTTTGCCCTTGTTTCTGAACAGCTAGAGGAGATGGTAGGAAATGCAGGGCAATTGAAAGACCAGGGACTTGGTGTGAGAAGCCTTCGGATTCTGGTGTGACTGATGCAGAGATTTGCAGAGATCCGTGGGGTGGTATGACCTGGGTGCAGAGTGTGAGCGGAAGGCCTGCAACTTCTAAATAAAATCACTGGGTAGCTTGGTCCAGAGCCTATGGTGCTTCTCTTTTAAGACAGTTTTAGACCAGAGAGTTTAACAGATATTAAAGTAGAAAATAGTGCATATAGAGAGAGAAGACTCAGAATGATGACTGGAGAGTGGTGCTCCTGCAGGGAATCCATGTAGCAATGGCAGATGAGAGGAACTGAGTCAGTTTGGAGGAGACTGTGGGAATGCCCAGCAGCTCTAACCAGCAGACTGCTCCAGCTGCTGCTGGTGGCTTGGCAGAAGAGGGCAAGGCATCCAGGGCCCGCCTGGACTGAGGGAAGATCCCTTGATCCACCCCTGCTGCCACCACCAAGGCACTGCACTCACTGGTGGGAGTACCCCTGACAGCAGCAACAGTAGCAGGCCCAAACCACCAAATGGGAGCTCAGCAGGTAGGGGTTGTACCTGGCTATCAGGTCCTGACAGAAGCAGACTGCATAGTGCTTGCCCCCCACCAAGGCACCTGCACTTGTGGAAGTGCCCCAGGCAACAGCAGTCAGGCTGGCCCAAATGAGAGCTCAGTAGGTGGGGGCCATGCTCTAGCCTGAGCTCTGCAGACCTTGTCAGCAACCCACTCAGCATAAAACAGACATATTGATCTATGCAACAGAATAGAGAGCCCAGAAATAAATCCAGGACTCTATGGACAACTAATATTTGACAAAGGGGGAAGAACCATAAAACAGAGTGCAAATAGCCTCTTCAACAAGTGATATTGGGAGAATTGGACAGGAACATGCAAAAAAAATTAAACTAGACAGCCAACTTACACCATACACCAGAATAAACTCAAGGTGAATAATAGACTTAAATGTAAGCCATGTCACCATAAAAGTCCTAGAGGAAAATATATGCAGGAAAATTGCAGATATCCCACATAGCAATATTTTTACTGATATTGTTCCCTGGGCAAGGAAAATAAAGAAAGAAATAAACAAATGGGTCTACATCAAGCTGAAAGTTTCTGCTCAGCTAAAGAAAACATAATCAAAATTAAAAGAGAGCCAACCATATGGGAAAACATATTTGCCAATGACACCTCAGACAAGGGTTTGATCTGCAAAATATATAAAGAACTTATACAAGTCAACGAAAGGGAAGCAGAAAACCCAATTAAAAAATGGACAAAGGACTTAAACAGATATTTTTCTGAGGAGGACATACAAAGGGCCCACAGGCATATGAAAGAATGCTCAACATCACTAGCCATCAGAGAGATGCATATTAAAACCACAATGAGATACCACCTCACACCTGTCAGAATGGCAATCATCAACACATGAACAAACAACAAGTACAGACAAGGATGTGGAGAAAAGGGAACCCTAGTGCACTGTTGGTGGGAATGCAGACTGGTACAGCCACTATGGAAAGCAGTATGGAATTTCTTCAAAAAACTAAAAATAGAACTTATGACCCAGTGATTCCACTGCTAGGATTATACCCAAAGAACCCTGAAACACCAATTCAGAAAAACCTATGCACCCCTATTTTCATAGCAGTGTTATTTGTAATAGCTAAATGCTGGAAACAGCCTAAGTGCCCATGGCACTTTTGAATGGATCAAGAATACTGTGGTACATTTACTATGGAGTACATTTACAATGGAGTACCATGCAGAGGAACCAAAGAAAGAATTTCTACCATTTGTGATAGCATGGATGGAACTGGAAAGTATCATGCTTAGTGAAATAAACCAGGCAGTAAAAGACAAATACCATATGATCTCACTTAATACAGGAGTCTAATGAACAAAATAAACAGATGAGCAGAACAAAACTAGAGACATGGGGAGGAAAAGGAGCAGAATCATGGTGACTAGGGGCAAGGGAGAGAGGGGAAGTAGGATAAGGATTTAGTCAAGGAGTTAATGTGAAAGACCCAAGGACATGGGCATTGAGGTGGGGATTCACTGTGGAAGAGGAGATGGGGAGGGTAGGGCAAGGAAGAGCAATGGGGGAAAAGATGAACCAATTGTAATACAATAATAATTTTAAAAATTTTAAAAAAGGAATCCTGAAACACTACTTTGAAAGATCTTATGCACTCCTATGTTCATAAGCAGTGCTATTTACAATAGATAAGTATTGAAAACAGCCCAAGCTCCCATCAGTAGATGTGTGGATTAAAAAACGGGTATATTTACACAATGGAATACTGTGCAACAGAAAAAAGGAAGGAACTCCTATCTTCTGCTACAGCATGGATGAAACTGGAGACTATTATGCTAAGTGAAATAAGCCAGTTAGTGAAAGACAAATACCATATGACTTCACTTTTAACTGTAATCTAATGAAGAAAATAAACTAACGAGAAAAACAGAATCAAAGACATTGAAACATGTAACAGACTGATAGCTGTAAGAGGGTAAGAGAAAGGGGAGAATGGTGGAAGGAAAAATAAAAGTAATGTAAAAAATAATTATTTTTCTATTTATTTATTTATAATTTCTCCTATTTGAATATAAGGATCTTGGTTATCCAGTTTGCACTGAATTTGTTAAAAATGTCCTTGTCTTGTGCTTGGGCTCTGGAAGCATTCCAAGACATCCATGGGAATCAAGTGATGAAAATGTTACCCTCAGCCTCAGCAAAATGGATTACAAAGTCAAGGCTTTTATAATGTTAGTGAACAAAAGGAAATTTTAATTAATTTATATCCCCCCCTCAAAAAAAATGCTGCAATTATAAGCACTATTGAGACTATATTTCAGGTATAATTTAAAAATTATACTTTTTAACTCTGTCAACTGTCAGAGATGGGAGGGTTGAGTGAAAAAGGTGAATGCATTAAGCAAAAGAAAATAAACAACTCATAGACACAGACAACAGTATGGGAATTATCAGAGGAAAATGAGGGTGGATAGAGGAGGGTAAAGGGGATGGTGATGGAAAGGGACTTGACTTGGGGTGGTGAACACACAATATAGTATATAGATGAAGTATAGAATTGTACACTAGAAACCTACATAATTTTAATAGCCAATGTCACCCTAGTAAATTCAATGAAAATATTTAAAAAGTATACCTGCTATCAATTTAGACTCACTGTATGAAAAATTTGAACAGTATACACAGGCACTAGATTGCTCAGTTCATCATTACCACATGCCTATGAAAATGAAGTAGAAGCTGGAGTATATCTTTTACTCACTTTTCTAATTAATTACATTTATGAAGAGAGGCAACTGGTCACATATTATTCAAGGTTTAGACGTTGCTAATTAACAGCATTTGCCAAAAGAATAACATCAGCAAAATAAAATAAAATAAAAATATATGAGTTCTTTAAATAAATGTAAGTGTACAGTATATATAATTTGTTTATAGTTACATCCAAATGTATTTAATCAAAATTAATGTGATATATTTAGATCATTTATATAAAATATATATATACATATAAAAATAATTTATCTGATTCATTAAGTGCAAAAAGCCCATAGCAGCAATGATTCATGTCTAATTAGATATCATTTTTCACTAATCACACAGCCACCACATTACAAATATTTCTCTTTATTTATCATCTCAGAGGTGTTTGTCATGCTTAATTTGAATGAACTTTTTATAATTCATAAGGAAAGGGTGTCTGCATCCTTTAAGAAGCAATTCAAATTGGAATCATAATCTCTTCTTGTATTCCCTCTACTTGTGTATTTGCTTTCTTAATGTCTTTATACTTGATAAAATAAACTACACTGTACATCTCCTCTCTAAGGTTGAGGGGGTGCTTGCTATTTAGAAAAGGTCAAGAAATATTCTTTCCTGGGAACTCTTTCATCATGACTCCTTTGCTTTGGATGAATACATATTTCAGGACATTTTCATTTTCCTAATTGCCCTGTTGCAATTGTTGACTAACATTGGAGCTGGAGAGAAGAGATGAAAATGGCCATTGTTTAGGTAAAATATTTCTTTTTTCAGAGCAAGTGTTTGGAATTCAAACAAAAGTTTCCAACAAGTTGGTATTTAAGATAATTGCATAAGTCAATAATAGCCAGACAATTTATAGGCCTTTTCCAAAGTGCCTCTATTAGGATGGATTTGATATACAGCTTCCCCATTGTTGGAACAGAGAAAAGCTGAAGACACAGAAAGTACCCATCCCTAAGAACCTGTTAGAAACATTTTAGGTTTGACTGCTTGGTCATACATCCTGAAAACATTAGGTTAACAAAATAGGAAACAGAGTAACCCTAAAAAATCATCCCAAGGCATGGAATGACAACCAGTAGCAGAATATGATTAACTCCACTGTCAAGGGCTAGCGGAATTGACTATTACTTACCAATGTTTCGGGGTTACCTGGGCAAGGGGAAACTGAATGATCAAATTTTCCATAGCCTAACCATAGATTTTCCCTAACCATAGAACCTCCTTTTCTGTCTCTAACCCTTTTCAGTAAAAGGTCTGGGAAAACAGATTCCCGGCACCTCATGTTTTCCACAGTGACACTTTGATGTTAGTAAGCAAGGAAGCAACAACACCCAATATCAAGTCTCACGTCAGGAAACAGAGGGGAAGAGAAAACCCTAATAGGCAACAGGGAAGCTATCTGCTGTTCTTTCAAAAAAGCATAGGTACTTTCCCAAACAGTCTCAACCACTCTTCAAAATTCTCATTTCTATTCAAAGTCGATCTATTTCTTTTTATTGAGGAATAGAACACGTCCTGTCAGCACAGGTTCTGGGCACTTGTTAAAAAATCATTCCAGTTGTGAAATAACGCCCACGATGTGGTTCAAAAATCAAACTAGAAATCTTGCAGTATTATAAAGAGTTAAAGGTCTTCCTCTTTCTGACACCCTGCTCCCCAGCTATCCTAACATGTGGCATTCCAATCTATTCTCTGACAGGTGTGCTGACTTTTATTGATAGTAATATGACCCTCAGTATGAATGTAAGCATCAGTGAAATGTGCAAGTATTTGATGAAAGCGAAAATATAACACCAATTCCCCAACATTCTTTCCAATACACCAGCTTTGTTTCTATCCCTGTCACCACTGCACACAAGAGAGTCCTTGTGTTTGCTTAGTCAAATGTAAATCTTCCGGGGACAGCCTAACTCTAAATTATTGTTGAATTTCTGATGAAAAGCTGCCACACAACTAAACTTTCAACAACTCTACAGGTGCCCATTTGTGAGTACACAGAACTCAGATAATTTTTAAGGAAAAGTTGTTTTCCTTTGTGTCCAAACTTCACCTGTTTATGTTTTCCTTCTTTTTACTGACATACCTCGGTGCCTCTAAAAGGGCTTTGAAAAGTCATTTCATTTCAAAGATAACCATCACATTTCAACAGCTGATAAACCAAGTGACCATGCAGGTCTGTCTGTCACAGAGGCTGCAAGTGACAACTCTAGTTTGCCAGCTTGCTGGGGGAAAAGGATATCACTGATTCCACTTGTTTGCCCACTTACTTGTGAGTAAGTATTAGCTTTTAGAAAATCAGTTTTTTGGGCTTTCTCATCAATAGGGTATTTTTCCTGTATCAGTAGATAATTACCTGGTATATTTGAGAAAATGGAGCTCATCTTCATGATAGGGACAGCACTTAGATGCAGATTAAGTACAAATGGATTCACCATCCATGCTATGAAAAAATGGATATCAAGTGACTTTTAATCTTGTGTGAAACAAAAAGATTAAAGCATCAGTAATATGATGAACTGCCATGACGAGCCCTGTGATAGAGCCACACTCTCAAAGCTGCTTTCAATGATATGTATGCAAGGAATAGATTTTCCCTGATAGTGCACATAATTAGAGCACAGAACCAAATGTCCTGTTCAATTTCATGACATGCCCAGGTAATAAAGGAAGAGAGGATAAGGCCCTTGCTATTTATTTGCATGAAAGGCTTCAATCTAGGGTATAATTTAGAGAAATTAGTTTTTAATCTAGGTGGCTAGATAAGATTTTGACCCTGAGCTGTTTTTTGAGTTGACCTGTGAGAATTTATGTGGAAATAAGACAGTGATACTTACAAACCAGACAGGAATTGCTTCTATTCATTAATTCCTGATTGTCTCATATGGTCAAGAGAAGCAGAAAATTGGTCTTTTTAAAAGCACACCATAATTTGCTTTTATGAAACATAATCAGCAAGAGTTGAGAGGTATCTTAGCAAGAATGTATATTTTAATTTAGACATTCACAAAGTTAGATACATTGATTCAGCAGTGATGGTTCCCCATTGAACTCTATGAAAGAAATCTACCTGTATATTGTTATGAATATATCTGAAAGGCCTCTTGCTATCTTCAACTCCTCAGGGTAAATTTTGGATGAATCAGTGGACAAATCTTTTGAAAGAAAGCTTTACATTAACTTTTGTGCTTATTTTTCCATGATAATGATTAGTGTCATGTGCATGGGAAATATGCAAGGAACTGTTTTTTTCTTTTTAAATTTAACTTTATTGTTGTTGTATTACATCCATCCCCTTTTTCCTCCCCTCTGCCCCCTTTCGCACCCACCTAGTCAACACAAAAGTCATTCCCACTTGTCCATGTCCATGGTTCTTCCATGCTAGATCCTTGACTAAACTGCTCCCCTTCTTTGTTTCCTCCTCCCGCTTCACCACTTCCCACTGCCCACTGAAGGTCTATTCATTGTATTCATGTATCTAGTTCTGTTTTGCTTATTTGTTTGTTTTTGTTCATTATTGTCCTGTTATGGGTGGTATCATATGGTATTTGTCTTTCACTAACTGGTTTATTTCACTAAGCATAATACTTTCTAGTTCCATCCATGTTGTTACAAAGGGTAGAAATTCCTTATTTCTTTCTGCTGTGTAGTATTTCATTGTGTAAATGTACCAAAGTTTTTTGATCCAATCATCCATTGATGGGCACAGGTTGTTTCCAGCACTTGGCTTTTGTAAAAAGTGCTTCAATGAACATAGAGGTACATAGCTTCTTATAAATTGGTGTTTCAGGGTTCTTCAGGTATACTCCTAGTAGGGAGATTGCTGGATCAAAAGGCAATTCCATTGTTAGTTTTTTTAAAAACTCCATACTGTTTTAAATAGTGGCTGTACAAGCCTGCATTCCCACCAGCAGTGGACCAGGGTTTCCTTTGCCCCACACCCTCACCAACACTTGTTGTTTGTTGCTTTGTTGATGATTGCCATGCTGACAGGTGTGAGGTAGTATTTTATTGTGGTTTCAATTTGCATCTCTCTGATGACTAGTGATGTTGAGCATTCTTTCATATGCCTTTTGGGCCCTTTATATGTCTTCCTCAGAGACTTGCCTATTCGGGTCTTTTGCCCATTTTTTAATTGGGCTGTCTGTCCCCCGGGTGTTGAGATGCCTAAGTTCTTTATATATTTTGGATATCAAACCCTTGTATGAGGTATAATTGGCAAATATGTTTTCCCATACAGTTGATGCCCGTTTAATTTTGCTGGTGTTTTCTTTAGCTGAACAGAAACTTTTCAATTTGATATAGTCCCATTTGTTTATTTGTTCTTTCACTTTCTTTGTCCTTGGAGAAGTGTCAGTAAACATATTTCTGCATATGATATTTAAAGTTTTACTGCCTACATTTTTCTGCAGGACCTTTATGGGGGCACTGTTTATCTTTAAGTTATTTATCCATCTTGAGTTTCTTCTGGTGTATGGTATAAGTTGGTGGTCTAGTTTTATCTTTTTGCATGTCGGTGTCCACTTCTCCGAACACCACTTATTGAAAGGACTGTTTTTACTCCATTTTATGTTCTTTCCTTCTTTGTCAAATATTAATTGACCATAGAGTTTCTGGGTTTATTTTGGGGTCCTCTATTCTGTTCTGTTGACCTATACGTCTATTTTTATGCCAGTAACAGACTGTTTTGATTACAGTAGCATTATAGTACAGTTTGATGTCCAGTATTGTGATTCCTCCTACCTTATTCTTCTTTCTCAAGATTGCTGTGGCAATTCATGGGTGATTTTTGGCTCCATATAAATTTTTGAAGTATTTTTTATATTTTTGTGAAGTATGTCATTGGTATTTTAATTGGGATGCATTTAATCTATAGATTGTTTTGGGCAGTATGGACATTTTAATTATGTTAATTCTTCCCATCCATGAATATGGTATATGCTTCCATTTATTTGTATCTTCCTTAATTTCTTTCTTCAATGTTCTGTAGTTTTTTGAGTACAGGTCTTTTACCTCCTTGGTTAAGTTTATTCCTAAGTACTTTATTTTTCTTGTTGCTATGGTAAATGGGATTTGTTTTCCAACTTCTATCTCTGATGTTTCATTATTGGTATACAAAAATGCCTTTGATTTCTGGATATTGACTTTATATCCAGCTATTTTGCTAAATTTACTTATTAGGTCAAGTAAGTTTTTGGTGGAGTCTATCAGTTTTTGTATGTACACTATCATATCATCTGTAAATAATGACAGTTTTAGCTTCTTCTTTCCAATTTGGGTACCTGTGATTACTTTTCCTTTTCTGATAGCTATGGCTAGAACTTCCAAAACGATGTTGAACAGAAGAGGAGAAAGTGGACAGTCTTGTCTTATTCCTGATCTTAGGGGGAAAGCTTTTAGTTTTTGCCCATTGAGTATGATGTTGGCTTCAGGTTTCTCATGATGGCCTTAATGATGTTGAGGTATGCTCCCCCTTTATCACTTTCCTGAGGGTTTTTGTCATAAATGGTTGCTGTACTTTATCAAATGCTTTTCCCACATCTATTGATATGATCATAAGGTTTTTCTCTTTCAATTTGTTGATATAGTGTATTACATTTATTGATTTGCAAATGTTGCATCATCCTTGTATCTCTGGGATGAAATCTACTTGATCATAATGTATGATCTTTTGAATGTATTGTTGGATCCAGTTGGCCAATATTTTGTTGAGAACCTTAGCATTTGTGTTCATTAGAGATATTGGCCTATAGTTTTCTTTCTTAGTTGTGTCTTGACCTCGTTTGGAAATTAGAGTATCTTGACCTGGTTTTGGGATGAAAATAATGTTGGCCTCATAGAAAGAGTTTGGGAGTCTTCCCTCTTCTTAAATTTTTTGGAATAGGTTGAGAAGGATAGGAGTTAGTTCTTCTTTAAATGTTTGGTAGAATTCACCTATGTAACCATTTGGTCTGGGGCTCCTGTGCTTTGAAAGATTTTTGATAACTTCTTCAATTTCACTAATTGTTATTGGTCTATTCAGGATTTCTGCTTTTTCTGGATCCAGTTTCATGTATTATAGGTTTCCAGAAATTTGTTCATTTCACCCAGCTTGTCATGTTTCTTGTCATATAGTTGTTTGTAATAATTTCTTACAATCCTTAGTATTTCTGAAGTATCAGTTGTGATTTCTCCTCTGTTGTTTCTGATTCTGTTTATTTGGGTCCTCTCCCTTTTTTACTTCATGAGTCTGGATAAAGCCTTGCCAATTTTGTTTATTTTTTCAAGGAACCAGTTCCTGGACTTATTGATTCTTTGAATTGTAGTTTTAGTCTCTAAGTTATTTATTTCTGCTCTGGTTTTGATGATTTCCTTCCTTCTACTTGCTCTGGGTTTTGTTTGTTGTTCCTCCTCTAGTTCTTGCAGCTTTATGGTTAGGTTGTCCATATAAGCGTCTTCCATCTTTTTAGGTAGGCCTGTATTGCTATGAATTTCCCTCTGAGGACTGCCTTTGCTGTGTTCCAAAGGTTTTGGGCTCTTGTGTACTCATGTCATTTGTTTCCAGAAATTTTTTGATTTCAGCTTTGATCTCATTCTTTACCCATTCCTTACTTAAAAGTATGTTATTCAATCTCCAAGAGTTAGAGTGTTTTGGGGTTATTTCTTTGAGGTTGGTTTCTAGTTTCAAGCCATTGTTATCTGAGAAGATGTTTGGTATGATTTCAATTTTCCTGTATTTGTGGAGGCTTGTATTGTGACATATCATGTAGTCTATCTTAGAGAATGTTCCATGTGCATTTGAAAAGAATGTGTAATTTGCTTCTTTGGGATAAGGGGTTCTTTACATATCACTCCGCTAGATTGTTGTTAAATACCACAACATCCTTGGTGATTTTTGTTTGGAAAATCTGTCCAATGTTGACAATGGGGAATTATAATCCCATACTATTAGTATGTTGCTGTCTACACTCTTCTTGAAGTCCTCCAAGATGTTCCTTATATATTTTGGAGGTTCTATGTTGGGTGCATATATGTTTACCAGTTATATTTTCTTTTTTCTTTTTAATTTTATTATTCTTGTATTACATCCATCCCCTTTTTGCTCCCCTCTGTCCCCCTCCCCACCCATTGATTCCCCCCAAAGTCAATCCCACCTGTGGTCCATGACCATGTTTCCTTTATACTAGGTTCTTGTTTAGGTAGCTCCCCTTTCTTGCCCCTGCCTCCCCCCTCCCCCCATCCCCTTCACTGGTCAGATGAAGGCCTATTCATAGTAATCATATATTTGGTACTGTTTTGCTTGTTGTTAGTTTTGCTCATTATTGTCCTGTAGTGGGTGAGATCATATGATATTTGTCCTTCACTGACTGGCTTATTTCACTAAGCATAATACTCTCCAGTTCCATTCATGTTGTTGCAAAGGGTACAAGTTCCTTCTTTCTTCCTGCTATATAGAATTCCATTGTGTAAATGTACCAAAGCTTTTCGATCGAAACATCCACCGATGTGCACTTAGGCTGTTTCCAGCACTTCGCTATTGTAAATAGTGCCGCTATCAACATAGATATGCATAGGTTCTTATGAATTGGTGTTTCAGGATTCTTTGGGTATAGTCCAAAGTGGAATAGCTGGATCAAAAGGCAGTTCCATTTTTAGTTTTTTAAGGAAACCCCATACTGTTTTCCACAGTGCCTGCACCAGCCTACATTCCCACCAACAGTGCACCAGGGTTCCCTTTGCCCCACATCCTCGCCAACACTTGATGTTTGTTGATTTGCTGATGATTGACATTCTGACAAGTGTGAAGTGGTATCTTCTTGTGGTTTTAATTTGCATCTCTCTGATGCCTAGTGATGTTGAGCATACTTTCATATGCCTCTGGGCCCTTTGTATATCTTCCTCAGTGAGTTGTCTGTTCAGGTCCTTTGCCCAGTTTTTCATTGGGCTGTCTGTCTCCCTGGTGTTGAGTCGCATTAGTTCTTTATGTATTTTGGAGATCCGACCCTTGTTGGAGGTATCATTGGCAATTATGTTTTCCCATACAGTTGGTTCCCTTTGAATTTTGCTGATATTTTCTTTAGCTGAACAGAAACTTTTCAATTTGATATATTCCCATGTGTTAATTTGTTCTTTGATTTCCTTTGCCCTTGGTGAAGTATCAGTAAACATATTTTTGCGTAGGATATTCAAAAGTTTACTGCCTATATATTTCTCCAGGACCTTTACGGTGGCACTGCTTATGTTTAAATCCTTTATCCATGTTGAGTTTATTCTGATGTATGGTGTAAGTTGGTGGTCTAGTTTTATCTTTTTGCATGTTGCTGTCCAGTTCTCCCAACACCATTTGTTGAAGAGACTGTTTTTACTCCATTTCATGTTCCTTCCCCCTTTGTCAAATATTAGTTGACCATAGAGTCCTGGGTTGATTTCTGGGATCTCTATTCTGTTCCATTGATCTATATGTCTATTCTTATGCAAGTACCAGGCTGTTTTGATGACAGTAGCCTTGTAGTATTGTTTGAAGTCCTGTATTGTGATTCCTCCTACCTTGTACTTCTTTCCTTCTTTCTCAAGATTACGGTGGCTATTTCAGGGCGTTTTTGGCTCCATATAAATTTTTGAAGTATTTTTTCTATTTCTGTGAAGTCTGTCATTGTCATTTTAATTCGGATTGCATTGAATATGTAGATTGCTTTGGGTAGTATGGACATTTTAATGATGTTAATTCTTCCCATCCATGAACATGGTATATGCTTCCATTTTTTTGTGTCCTTGATTTCTTTCTTCATTGTTCTATAGTTTTCCGAAAAGGTCTTTGACCTCCTTAGTTAAGTTGATTCCTAGGTATTTTATTTTTCTTGTTGCTATGGTAAATGGGATTTCTTTTCTAACTTCTATTGGTGATGTTTGATTACTGTATACAAAAATGTTTTTGATTTCTGGATATTGACTTTATACCCAGCTATTTTGCTAAATTTGCTTATTAGGTTGAGTAAGTTTTAGGTGGAGCCAATCGGGTTTTGTATGTGCACTATCATATCATCTGCAAATAATGACAGTTTGACTTCCTCCTTTCCAATTTAGATACCTTTGATTCCGTTTTCTTCTCTGATGGCTATAGCTAGAACTTCCAAGACAATGTTGAATAGAAGTGGAGAAAGTGGACAGCCTTGTCTTGTTCCTGATCTTAGGGTGAAAGCTTTCAATTTTTGTTCATTAAGTATGATGTTGGCTTCAGGTTTCTCATAGATGGCCTTTATGATGTTGAGGTATGCTCCCGCTATTTCCATTTTGCTGAGGGTTTTAATCATGAATGGTTGCTATACTTTTTCAAATGCTTTTTCAGCATCTATTGATATGATCATATGGTTTTTATCTTTCAATTTGCTAATGTGGTGTATTACATTTATTGATTTACAAATGTTGTACCATCCTTGCATCCCTGGGATGAAGCTCACTTGATCATGGTGTATGATCTTTATAATATACTGCTGAATCCGATTGGCCAATATTTTGTTGATAATTTTAGCATCTATGTTCATCAGAGATATTGGCCTGTAGCTTTCTTTCTTAGTTATATCTTGCCCTGGTTTTGGGATTAGAATAATATTGGACTCATAGAAAGAGATTGGGAGTCTTCCCTCTTCCTGAATTTTTTGGTATAGTTTGAGGAGGATAGGAGTTAGTTCTTCTTAAGTGTTTGGTAAAATTCACCTGTGTAGCCATCTGGTCCAGGGCTTTTGTGCTTTGGGAGATTTTGGATGACTTCTTTAATTTCACTAGTTGTTATTGGCCTATTCAGGCTTTCTGCTTCTTCTGGGTTCAGTTTTGGTAGATTATACCTTTCCAGAAATGTGTCCTTTTCATCCAGGTTGTCATATTTTTTGTCATAGATTTGTTTGTTGTAATTTCTTACAATCATTTGTATTTCTGAAGTATCAGTTGTGATTTCCCCTCTTTCAGTTCTGATTCTGTTTATGTGGGTCCTCTCTCTCTTTCTTGATGAGTCTGGATAAGGGCTTGTCAATTTTGTTTATTTTTTCAATGAACCAGCCCCTGGTCCGGTCGATTCTTCAAATTGTAGTTTGAATCTCTGAGTTACTTAGTTCTGCTCTGATCTTGATGATTTCCTTCCTTCGACTTGCTCTGGGCTTTGTTTGTTGTTGCTCCTCTAGTTCTTGCAGCTTTGTGTCTAGGTCGTTTTTATAAACTTCTTGTCACCTTTTTTGGAAGGCCTGTGTTGCTATAAATTTCCCCCTGATAACTGCCTTTGCTGTATCCCATAGGGTTTGGGCTGTTGTGTGTTCATTGTAATTTGTTTCCAGGAAGTTTTTTATTTCATCTTTGATCTCGTTGTTGACCCCTTCATTGCTTAAAATCATGTTATTCAATCTCCATGAGTTAGAGAGTTTTTGGGTTTTTTCCTTGAATTTGGTTTCTAGTTTCAAGCCATTATGATCTGAGAAGATAGTTTGTATGATGTCCATTTTCCTGTAACTCTGGAGACTTGTCTTGTGACATACCGTGTACTCTATCTTGGAGAATGATCCATGTGCATTTGAAAAGAATGTGTATTTTGCTTCTTTGGGGTAAAAGACTCTGTATACATCAGTTAGGTCCATTTCCTCTAGAGTGTTGTTCAATGCCACAACATCTCTGGGGATTTTCTGTTTGGAAGATCTGTCCATTATTGATAGTGGGCTATTAAACTCCCCTACTATTAATGTGTTGCTGTCTATGTCTTTCTTAAAGTCTTCCAATGTTTTCCTTATATATTTCGGAGCTCCTATTTTGCGTGTGTATATGTTTATCAGAGTTATTTCTTCTTGATGGATTGTTCCCTTAAGTATTATGAAATGTCCATCTTTGTCCCTTTTTATGGCCTTCGTTGTAAAATCTATTTTGTCTGAAATGAGTATTGCTACTCCAGCTTTTTTTTCATGTCCATTTGCTTGATATATAGTTTTCCCTCCCTTCACTCTCAATGTGTGTCGATCTTTTGTTCTGAGGTGGGTCTCTTGAGGACAGCATATATGTGGGTCATGTTGTCTTATCCATTCGGCTACCCTATGTCTTTTGATTGGTGCATTTAATCCACTTACATTTAAGGTTATTATTGATTGATACTTATTCATTGCCATTTTCTCCCTTTGTGTCTGTATTCCTCTTTGGCTTTCTCTGTTTCTTCCTTTTATTTGTTTACTTATTTTTATAGCAGACCTTTTAGCATTTCTTGCAATGCTAGTTTGGTAGAGATGTATTCTTTCAATATTTTTTTGTCTGGGAAGCTCTTTATTTCTCCTTCTATCTTGAATTAGAGTCTTGCTGGGTAGAGTATTCTTGGTTGCAGGCCTTTGTTTACCATGACTTGAAATACTTTTTGCCATTCCCTTCTGGCTTGAATTGCTTCTGTTAAATAATCAATTGATAGCCTTATTGGAGCCCCTTTGTATGTTATTTGTCTTTTCTCTCTTGATGCTTTTGGGATTCCCTCTTTGTCTTTGAAATTAGCCATTTTAATAATAATGTGCCTTGGTGTTGGTCTGTTTGGGTTGATCCTCATTGGGACCCTCTGTGCTTCCTGAACTGGATTAATGTTTTCACTCATCACATTAAGGAAATTTTCTATCATAATCTTTTTGGAACAGGTTTTCTATTTCTTGTTTCTCTTCTCTTTCTGGTATCCCTGTGATACGGATGTTGTTATGTTTCATGTTGTCCTGCAGCTCTCTTAACCCCTCTTCAGTCTTAGTCAGCCTTTTTTTATTCTCTTGTACTGCCTTGGAGTATTTGTCTACATTATCCCCCAACTCGCTGATGTGGTCCTCTGCTTCTTCTAGCCTACTGTTGAATCCTTCTTCTGTATTCCTCAATTCAGAAATTGTATTCTTCATTTCCTCCTGGCAATTATTGATAGGTTCTATGTCCTTTTTCATGGTATTGTAGTTCTCAGTAAGTTCCTTGTAACTTCCTTGGAGTTCTTTGTAATTTCCCTGGAGTTCTTTGTAGTTCTCTTGGAGTTGTTTATAGTTTTCTTTGATGTGGCTGAGCTCACTGAGCTTCTCTGTCATCATTCTTTTGAATTCTTTATCTGATATTCCAGGTGCCTCTGTTTCACTTTGTGGTCTTTCTGGGGATTCTTCCTTTTCTTTTGGTAATGGACTGATTCTTTTTCTCCCCATTTTGGGTGTCTGTTCTTGTTTGCTTTTTATTTATTTACTTATTTTTGTGCTTTCCTTGGGTTAACCTGCTTTGCTTCCTTGCCCTAGTTGAGCCCCCTTCTGTGATAGGAGATTTGTGGAGTTCAGTATTGCTGTCTCCCAGATTTTCTCCACTTGCTGTTCTTGGTGTATCCTTTATTTTGGCTGTCCGGTTGTATTCTGGGCCTGTGGGCTTTCAGAAGAAAAAAAAACAAAAACAGAAACAAACAAAACAAAAAACAGAAAAAACAAAAAACCAAACCAAACCAAAGCAAACCAAACAAACAAACAAAAAAAAAATACAAAACAAAAAAAGAAATAAAAATGATAATAATAATAAGAAGAAAGGGTTTAGATTGCTGTTCACCCTTAATAACCTCTGACTGGTCCAGATGGATCCTGGACCTGAGGGCTTTTAGCAGAGAAAAAAAAGAAAGAAAAAAAAAAAAAAAAAAAAAAAAAAAAAAAAAAAAAAAAAAAAAAAAAAAAAAAAAAAAAAAAAAAAAAAAAAAAAAAAAAAAGAAGAAGAAGAAGAAAGTCACAAGACAAAGAGAAATCAATATTAATAAAGAAAGGGTTTAGGTGTCTTTTCACCCTTTATGGTCTCTGTTTGGTCCATGGGGAGCCAGGACCAGTGGGCTTTATCAGGGAGAAAAGAAAGAAGAAAGAAAGAAAGAAAGAAAAGGCAGGGGGAGAAAGTCTCAAGACAATGAGAAATCAATATTAATAAAGAAAGGGTTTAGGTGTCTGTTCACTCTCTATGATTTCTGATTGGTCCAGGTGGAGTTAGAATCTGTGCGCTTTACCAGGAATAAAGGAAAAGAAAAAAGAAAAAGGAAAGAAAAGAAAGAGGAAGGGAGAAAAGAATAAAGAAAGGGTTTAGGTGGCTGGGGGAGGGAGGAATACTTAGATTGAGGACTGGGAATGCGTTGTAGCCACAGAGTGAGTAGATTTTAATTCGAGAGTAGGGGGAGGGTCTTGGGTATTTAGGTGGATTGAGGTATGGGGAGAATCAAGAATATGTAAGAAGTAACTTTTGCAAAGGATATGTTGGTGCTTAATAGTTCATATTGCTCTCGGTATAACTCAGGTGCTTGAGATTGGCAGCAATCCCTTTCCTGAGGCTGCCTCTTTTTCTTGGTCAGGACTTTACAGCCTATTGTCTATATTCTAGCTGGTCTTGGCACATGGCAGGGCCTCTGTCACAGTCAGGGCTGATTCTGAGTGTCCGCCCCCAGGTAGACTGGTGCTTCCGCAGCCTGGCTGGGTTTGAGGGCTGCCGGTATTCTGGAGCCTGCAGGGTGCCCCCTCCCACTCCTGGTGGAGGTTCCTGCCCAGGATGAGCACCCAGCACCCCTGCAGGGCAGCCAGCAACTTTACCCTTCCCTGTGAAGACTCGCCCCACCCCCACAGTTCTGGAAGGAGGAACCCCTGTTGTCAACACTGCCTGGGGTCGCCTACACTGCCCCAACACCCCCCCCCCCCAGGGCGGGCACCCTCCTCCAAGCCAACCAGCTCTCTGAGGAGTCCTTTATGCGGCCTCTGTAATGAGCCCCTCCCAGGCATGGGCGGTGCAGACTTTGTCTCTGGCAATGGCAGGGCAGTTACCCCAGCTACTAGTTCCCGGCTTGCTGTTTGGAGTGTCTGCGGGGCCTGGGGGCCTGTGTGGTTGTGCAGGGCTGGGCATTTCCCCCTTGCAGGGGCTTCTAACTGCTGTTTCCCCGGTGGCCCAGCAGCACCTTTTTTGGGCCCTCTTGCTGCCCCGGCCAGTGCACTTCCCTGCTCCCTGGCTCCAGCTTCCCGCAGGACTCTTCTCCTCAGCCTCTAGCCCTGTGAGGAGCTTCCTCTCCCTGTTGCCGGAGCGAGTCTCTCACACAGTCCCTCCCCTGCAAGAGTTCAATTCCACGTTCCCTTCGGCATTTGCTCTCACTGCCCGCACTTCACTGTTGAGATTTCTAGTCGCCAGGGAGCCCGGAGCTGGCCTCAGTCAAACTCGCCCCTCTGGGCAGAGCCACCACTGCCCAGAGCCGACCTTGGCCCGCCGACTGGTGGGTCGGGAATTCCTCACCTTCTGTCCTGCTGGCCTCCTCTGCCTCTAGGCTGTGTTTCCCTGTGTCCAGATGCTGACTACTCCTATTCTTAGGGTCCTGAAGACATCTCACGCTCCCTATCTTGTCCTCCAGCTGCTCTGGTACTCGAGAACACCATCAGCACTGCTCTCTACTCTGTCACCATCTTTTCCTCCCATCTATATCTTCTTGATGGATTGTCTCTTAAGCAATATGAAATGTCCTTTTCCATCTCTTTTCATGGTCTTGATCAAAAAATCTATTTTTTCTGAAATAAGTATCACTACTCTGCCTTTTTTTCATGTCCACTTGCTTGATATATATTTTTCCATCCCTTAACTTTCAATCTGTGTCGATCTTGTGTTCTGATGTAGGTCTCTTGAAGTTGGCATATATGTGGGTCGTGTTTTCTTATTCATTCAGCTACCCTATGTCTTTTGAGTGGTGCATTTAATCCATTAACATGTTAGGTTATTACTGATTGGTACTTTGTATTGCCATTTTCCCCCTTTGTATCTGGTTCTTCTCTGTCTCTCCCTGTTCTTCATTTTTTTTTTTTTTTTTTTTTTTTTTTTTAAAAGCAGACCCTTTAGGATTTTTTGCAATGCTGGTTTGGTAGAGATGTATTCTTTTAGTCTTCGTTTGTCTGTGAAACTCCTTATTTCTCCTTCTATTTTGAATTAGAACCTTGCTGGGTAAAGTATTCCTGATTGCAGGCCTTTGTTTCCCATTATTTGGAATACTTTTTGCCTTTCCCTTCTGGCTTATATTGTTTCTGTTGAATAATCATATGGTAACCTTATTGGAGCCCTCTTATATATTATTTTCTGTTTCTTTCTTGATGCTTTTAGGATTCTCTCTTTGTCTTTGAAATTTGTCATTTTAATTATAATGTATCTTGGAGTGGGTCTGTTTGGATTCATCCACTTTGGGACCCTCTGTGCTTCATGTTATGGAAGTTTTCCATTATTACTTTTTTAACAGGTTTTCCATTCCTTGTTTCTCTTCTCTTCTGCTGTCCCTATGATACAAATATTATTGCATTTTATGTTGTTCTGCAGCTCTCTAAAAACCTCTTCATTCTTGTTAAGCCTTTTTTTTTTCATTTTGTTGCACTGTCTTGAAATATTCTTCTATGTGTCCTCCAGCTCACTGACCCCATCCTCTGCATCCTCTAGTCTGCTGTTGATTCCTTCACTGTATTCTTCAATTCAGAAATTATATTCTTCATTTCCTCCTGGCTTTTACTGATAGTTTCTTTTTCCTTTTTAATGCTGGTATATTTCCCAGTAAGTTCTTTATAGCTTCCCTGGAGTTCTTTTTAGTTCCTCTGGAGTCGTTTATAATTTTCTTGGAGGTTGGTGTGCTCATTGAGCTTCTCTATCATCATTCTTTTGAATTCCATATCTGATAGTTTTTTTGCCTCTGTTCCATTTAGTGATCTTTCTGTGGTTTCCTCCTTTCATTTTGGTGATGGGCTGTTTGTTTTACTCCTCATTTTTAGGTTTTGTTGTAATCCAATCAGACTGTGATCAGCTGCCTGGCTAAGGAACTGCTAGGATTGAAGGATTGATTCAGTTTTAATGTTATACATTTGTGATCCATGGCCAGGTTCAGATGCAGCTTGGGTGCACAGATTGATTCAGTTGTAAATCAATCAATCAACTAACAAACTCAGGCCCTACTGGGTTAGACAGAGAAGTTCAATTGTAATCCAATGTGTCAGCCATGCACTCAGGTGTAGTTTGGTGGGACAGATTCAGATATAAATAATGAATCTGTGATCAGCTGCCAGGCTCAGGCGACACTGGGCTATGCAACAAGAACCAATTGTAATGCAATGAATCTGTTTTTGGCCACCAGGATCAGGTGGCACTGGTCTTGACTGAAAGATTCTATTGTAATCCAATGAATCTGTGATCAGCTGCCAGGCTAAGAGGCCACTGGGCTAGACAGAAAAATTTAATTTTAATCCAATGACTTTGTGATCTGCCACCAGGCCCAGGGGCCACTGGGTGGGACAAACCAACTCAATTGTGAACCAATAAATCCATGATCAGGCACCATGCTCCCTTGAGACTGTGTGGGGCTGACTGTCTGACCCAGCTGTAAGTCAGCTTCCAGGCCCAGGCTCTGCAGAGCAAGACAGACTGACTCAGTTGCAAAGCAATGAATCCATTATCAGCCACCAGGCTTACACACCACTGTTTGGTGCTGTCTGACTGACCCAGCTGTAAGTCAGAATGTTTGTAATCAGCTGCCAGGCCCAGGTGCTGCTGGGAGAAAAATGCCTCTTCAGGTGCCAACTATTGTATCTATGCTCAGAAAGGGCAGGGCAGGAGAGG
This sequence comes from Noctilio leporinus, assembly GCA_004026585.1. NCBI lineage: Eukaryota > Metazoa > Chordata > Mammalia > Chiroptera > Noctilionidae > Noctilio > Noctilio leporinus. Next base: position 93,652 of record PVIW01005675.1, read on the forward strand.
TTTATTTAGATATAAATTAAAGAATTGTGATCAGGTACCAGGCTCAGGCACCATTGGGTGGGGCAGATTGCTTCCAGTGGGCGGGGCTATGAGGACCCCTCATATGGAAGCTGCTGGGTGTAGTGTAGTCCCCCTGAGGTGTGGGTGATGAGTCAGCAATAGGACCCCCACAGCTGCTTCCTCACTTCTCCAAGCCACCACCACAAACTTGCCCCAAGTGTCCACTCTGCCCTCTCTCATTGGAGCCCAGGGTAGGTGGGTGCCAATGTGTTTTCGTTGTCATCGTCCTAGTAGTTCTCTGTCTCTAGCTCTGTCTTAGGCTACTAAACCCCACAGCTTTCTACCCTTCTTGGCTGGATACTGCTCTTTTCTCAGTCATGTTGCTGTAGGCTAGGAAACCAGCTGGGGGACCAGAACCCACCCTTCTCAGGTGCAACCCCTGGCTCCATCCCTTCAGCTACTGCCTCCAGTGGGGGCACAGCTAGCCCTCTCATCTTTCTGCAATTCCTACCAGTCACATGGTAGAAGAAGATGAATGAAGCATCCTCTTCTGTTCTGTTTGTGGTTATAGGACTTCTTTCCAGCTGGTGTTCTGTTGGTAATTCCAGCTAACTTTTCCTCCAAAAAAGTATTCCAGATGCAATCTGGGAGGAGATTTATTTAGCTCCACTTACTCCTCTGCCATCTTCAGAATTGCTTTTAAGAGTAGGCCTTTTCCTCATTTTTAAAAACAATTGGTATCAACATTTCTGTATAATGTATCATATAACTGCATAAATTTATTGATGCAATAAAAAACAGATAAGCATGAAACAAAAGTCAAATATCTCATGTTGTAGGATTAACATCATTTGAAACACTAACAAGTAAGAATAACTACATGCTTCCCATGCAGATATGAAACATGAAAGAAGTTTGGTCCATGTTACTAAAAGGCACCAAGATCTCTGTTTAAACACTCAAGCCAGAGGAGTCACCTTTGCTTCCTCCCTTTATCTTTCCTCCCATTTCCAAGCCATCAACAATTTTTGTCAGTTTCCCCTTCCAACATACTCATACATCAGGAAGTTGTCAAACCTTTCTAGTTCCATCCTGACTCAAATCATCATCCCTGGTTGCCTGGTCTCCTAAAAAAGTGTTGCTGTTCTTTTTTTTTTTTTTTTTTTTTTTTTAATACATCTCTCTACCCTTGGCTGCCTCCAATCCATTTTCCAGAAAATTGTGAGAATAATCACATCATGTTTATCTAGTTTAAAATCATCCATAGAGCTTCTCCTTGCATTTAGAATAAATCCAAAAACTTAACCCCAGGGCCTCTGTCATCTAGCCTCTGGTTCTTTGTCTAACCTCATTTCCCTTAGAACCAAGACCATCGCTATACCCCTAAACCATCCTCAATGACTTTCCTGTTTCAAGGCCTACTGTTCTCTCTCCCTGGGTCACTCTTCATCTTGCTTGTTTCTTTCTAGCTCAGCAAAAATAGCCTCTCCTGGATAGACATCTCTATTGATATATCTGGAAGAGTTCTTGTCCTATTCAGCAATTTCTTTTGTTGCACTTATCAAAATTTGAAATCATTTTGTTAATCCTTTTTTTCTCTAGTTCCTCATGCAAAGGTCAGTGACATGAAGGCAGGAACAATGTCTTAATTACTGTTATAACTACACAGTCACTCCTGCATGAATAATTGATGTATAAATATATGAACTTATTGAAATTTTACTTTTATAGATAAGGGCTGAAGAAATGTAGAGATGCAGATAAGTTTCAAAGTAAAAATTTTCCTTGAGTTATTTTTATGGGAGTTATTTAGGGACCAGTTTTTTTCCTCCCCACCCTAACATAAATGTTCAATTGTATCTAATTTTCACAAGGGTGAAGGAAAAGGAATAAATATTCTCACATATTACAATCATAAAGCTCACTCAGAGTGTCTATATATTTTTTGATTTGTCAGTGGATGAGCAAGACTTTTCTCTGGAAGTAAGCTAACTCCTTTTTGGAAGCTTTGCTATTTCTCTTGGGCCACTTCAGGAACAGGAAGATACTAGAGGTGTAAATGCATCCCAAGCATTGCATTTGTTACTAAAGAACATGCAGGCTGATTGCAACCACTTGTGGGTATTCACTGTATGAACAAGTATAACAAGCTTGTAAAAAGTGAGAGTTTTTAGCTGACATTACTGACATCACTCACAAATCAAGCTACAATAGAAATGCTGAAGAAACCATTCTATAACAAAATATAAGCAAAAATTACTTATATGTGGACAAACATTTTAAGTGTTTAAATATTTTATAATGCCTTGTTTTAACTTGAAGTACTATTTTATTATTATTGATTACTGAAAAATTGAAGAGTAAAAATAGTTGGTAAACTAGCACTATACTTATTAAACTCTATTTTTACCAAAGGTAAAATTTTATTTTATGTAATTTGAAACTTCAAACATGGACATATTGAGGGATATAAAGGAAATGTTTCATGTAAATTTTAAATAAAAATAGTTGACTTTTAAGAAATATGTGTGACAGGGGAAAAGGGGTTGGGGGTAGAGGGAGGGGGGAGGCAGAGGCAAGAAAGGGGAGCAGCTTAGACAAGAACCTAGTATAATGGAACCATGGACATGGACAACAGGTGGGATTGATTTTGGGGGGAATGGGTGGGTGGGGAGGGGGACAGAGGGGAGCAAAAAGGGGATGGATGTAATACAACAACAATAAAATTAAAAAAAAAGAAAAAGAAATATGTGTGGAAGCTATGGTTAAGAGTACCATCTTTTATAATTAGGGATACTTAAATGACAATTTTCATAAACTGGCTAAACTATAAATGAATGGAATGGTTCTTCCTGTAAACCAGAAACAGGTACGGTCAAATATAATTCACTCAGTCAAATATATCAGTTTATTCAGATTCAGTAAAGACACTGGGAAGATTCTGACCTCTAACTTTGTTTTATTTTTTTAAAGATTTTGTTTATTATTTTTCAGAGAGAGAGGAAGGGAGAGAGGCAGAGAAGGAGAGAGATATCAATGTATGGTTGCCTTTCACCTGCCTCCAGCTACGGACCTGGCTGGAGACCTGGCTTGCAACCTGTGATTTTATTATTTTTATGCAGAATTTATTTCTTCTGAAAAATGTTCAAGAGACTTGAAAAGGCCCAAGACCCAAAGATGTCCAGGTTTAATATAAGATTCTACTAGGGTAGACTCTGTTGGTTACCCATTGCTAAAGCTTCCTTTTCTTTTTTCTTTTTGGTTAATTATATCCCCTAATCATTCTTCTAACCATGTAGTGGTAATTTCCTCTGACTTCTGAAAAAAATTTTTTTAAAGATTTTATTTATTTTTAGAGAATGAGGAAGGGAGGGAGAAAGAGAGAGAGAAACATCAATGTGTTGCCTCTTGTGAGCCGCTAACTGGGGACGTGGCTGGCAACCCAGGCATGTGCCCCGATTGGGAACTGAACTGGCGACCTTTTCATTTGCAGGCTGGCCCTCAGTCCACTGAATTACACCAGCCAGGGTGGAATCTTTCACAAATGACCATCAGTCAATGAACAACAAATCAAGTAAATCCAGAAATGATCATGAAGGGGTTGAAGAAACAGAATGGGTCATCATATAGAAAAAAAAAACCCACCCCATGTTAAAGGAATGATGCCCACCACCCAGATGCAGCATCACACAGTTGGGTATGGAGGCCTGTAGGGCCTCTATGGGTCACCTACTGGTGTTTCCCTTGCTTTGACATTCCAGTACACACATGCATGCATGTGAGCCTGAACTTGTGGGTCTACACATACATGTGCATATATTTTACCACAAGAAATGTAACAGAGTACAGTAATGCTAAAATATTCTGGACATTTAGAGCAAATGAAAGAAGAGTATCACCAAGACTATGTTTCTCGAATCATAAAGATGCTTGCAGATTTGTCATCATCAGCTTGTCTCTCCAAAGGAGGGTTTGAAAGTCATATCTTCAGCTTAGACAGAACAGATTTCAAAAGGCCTAAGGGAGAGACAGAAAGCTTCAGGGCCATACTACCAAAAATAGAAGCCAGTCAGTGAAGGACAAATATCATATGATCTCACCCATTACGGGACAATAATGAGCAAAACTAACAACAAGCGAAACAGAACCAAATATATGAATACAGTGAATAGGCCTTCAGTGGTCAGGGGGAAAGGGGTTGGGGGAGGGGGGGAGGCAGAGGCAAGAAAGGGGAGCAGCTTAGACAAGAACCTAGTATAAAGGAACCATGGACATGGACAACAGATGGGATTGACTTTGGGGGGAAGGGGTGGGTGGGGAGGGGGACAGAGGGGAGCAAAAAGGGGATGGATGTAATACAACAACAATAAAATTTAAAAAAGAAAAAAGTAGAAGCCCTTGTAGAAGGGTTACAAAGGTACCATCCTTTAAATATTAGGAGCAACACCCACCCCCCCTACTTAAAATCTGCTCAGCACCAAAGACTATAGTTCTGGAGAAGTAATAAGGTCTCTGTTATGAGAAATTGGCTGCCTTGCATGTCCTAGGGTGGGACAGGAATGACAGACACTTCAGAGAAAAGATTAAAACTCTTGGTCAAAGATTTTTAGTTGCTGCTAAGAGGAAAAGTGAAATACTAGAGCTTCATTGTAACCAGATATAAATACATACTTGCACACAAACATGTTGTGCATCCATACAGATACTGCACATATGCACAACATGCACACCTACCAGTATATGTGCATTTAAGTATACATACACACATATTCATTCACACATATTTTCTTTTGGCTAAACTGGATCATCCAGTTCAGTCCTATTCACTCAATCATTTCGTTACGTCTGTAAGATTGTACAATCAAAAACCTCTGTAGGAATTGTTTGAGATCAGTTGTAAAAAATAGATGGTCCACAAATTGGGTTCAGTTCACAGACATGTTTTATTTGACTCATAAAGTATTTATAACACATTGAATGAGTTGCCAACATTTATAAATCAAGAGTTTTTACATAAAAATCGAAGACTTCCATATTCTTTTGAATCTGGACCCATGGTCTAGTAATGCCCACAGGCTGCTGGAAGTGGGACAGCTGCTCTCAGACAGACCATGTGCTCTTCCTTGTCTAGTTTTTCTCAAGTGCACATGTGCATCATCTAGGGGATCTTGTTAAAGTGCAGACTCAACTCAGAGGTGACTCAGAGGTCTGAATAGATGGCTGAAATTCTGCATTTCTATCAAACTTTTAAATACTGCTGCTCCTACTTTACAGATCATGCTTGAGGGTCTAGTCAACCCCAATTCTACCTTGCATGGGTTTGCCAGAGTTAGCAAAAACAACACTGAGCACCCAGCTAAATTTGCATTTTAGAAATACTGAACACTTTTTTTAATGTTTTATTTATTTTTAGGCAGAGGGGAAGGGAGGGAGGAAGAGAGGGAGGGAAACATCAATGTATGGTTGTTTTTCGCATGCCTCCAGCTAAGAACCTGGCTGGAGACGTGGTTTGCAACCCAGGCATGTGCCCTGGCTGGAAATTGAACTGGCAACTCTTCAGTTCACAGGCTGGTGCTCAATCCAATGAGCCACATCAGCCAGGGTGAACACTTACTAAAAATATAATATGCCCATGCACTATTTTGAATATACTGTACTTATCCTACCCACCCCAAAATGTATTGTTTCTCTGAAATTTAAATTTAACTGGGCATCCCATTTTTACCCCTGGCAACACTAACTCAATACCCAATATGTTTTTTTTTTTTTTTAATTTTGTTGTTGTTGTATTATATCCATCCCCTTTTTGCTCCCCTCTGTCCCCCTCCCCACCCACCCATTCCCCGCAAAGTCAATCCCACCTGTTGTTCATGTCCATGGTTCCTTCATACTAGGTTCTTGTCTAAGCTACCCCCCTTCCTTGCCTCTGCCTCCCCCCTCCCCCCAACCCTTTTCCCCCCTGGCCACTGAAGGCCTATTCACTGTATTCATATATTTGGTTCTGTTTTGCTTGTTGTTAGTTTTGTTTATTGTTGTCCTGTAATGGGTGAGATCATATGATTATGGGGTTTCCTTAAAAAAATATTAATGGAACTGCCTTTTTTTTGTGACCTTCATTTTTATTTTTATTTTTTAATTTTATTGTTGTTGTATTACATCCATCCCCTTTTTGCTCCCCTCTGTCCCCCTCCCCACCCACCCATGGAACTGCCTTTTGATCCAGCAATTCCACTACTTGGGCTATACCCGAAGAATCTTGAAACACCAATTCATGAGACCTACGTACACCTATGTTCATAGCAGCACTATTTACAATAGCCAAGTGCTGAAACAGCCTAAGTGCCCATTAGTGGATGATTGGACCAAATATGTTTTTTTAATTCCATTCCACTTCATAGGCTCAGATGAAATTTGACTTCAGCAGATTCTGAGAATGGAATTTGGAAGCACATGATTTGTAGAGAAGACCCACAGAAGAAAGGGAGCCAGGGAGGGAGAGCAGGATAGAACAGAGGAAAGCTAAACAAACCCATGATCTCAAATGAACCTAGCTTTAGTTTGGCTCCACAGGAGCTTTCTGAAGCAGTTTTTACCCCATGTTAAGCATTTGCTGTGGGCTGCCCCAAAAGCTGGGATTAACTTTCCAGGCAAGAATAACCCTCTTTACTGAGAAATCTCTGGGGAATAAAGTAATTCAGTCATTAACAATATTCATTATCAGGAAGATGATAAATGAACCTTCCTAGTAAAGAGGATCTTGGCATCAACAATATCCACTAGAAGTATTCTAGTCATAAGTATCCAGTTGGACTACACAGACCATCCTTCCATATGTAAAATTCACTCATACATTTGATGTTACACAAAAGCAGTATCATCTGCAATTCTGCAAGAGTTGGCAAAAGTTATTCTGTTATGATTTCTCCTCCATCATTTCTGATTCTGTTTATTTAGGTCTCCTCTATTTTTTTCTTGATGAGTCTGGATAAAGGCTTGTCAATTTTGTTTATTTTTTCAAAGAACCAGCTCCTTGTTGATTCTTCAAATCATAGTTTGAATCTCTAAGTTATTTAGTTCTGCTCTGATCTTGATGATTTCCTTCCTTCTACTTGCTCTGGGCTTTGTTTGTTGTTGCTCTTCTAGTTCTTGCAGCTTTATGGTTAGGTTGCTTTTATGAACTTCTTGTGACCTTTTTAGGTAGGTCTGTATTGCTATAAATTTCCCTCTGAGGACTGCCTTTGTTGTCCCATAGGTTTTGGGCTGCTGTGTATTTATTGTTATTTGTTTCCAGAAACATTTTGATTTCATCATTGATCTCATTGTTGACCCATTCATTATTTAAAAGCATGTTATTCAGTCGCCATGAGTTAGAGTGTTTTTGGTTTTTTCCCTTGAGATTGGTTTCTAGTTTCAAGCCATTGTGATCTGAGAAGATGCTTGGTATGATTTCAGTTTTCCTGTATTGGTGGAGGCTTGTCTTGTGACCTACCATGTGATCTATCTTAAAGAATGTTCCATGTGCATTTGAAAAGAATGTGTATTTTGCTTCTTTGGGGTGATAGGCTCTGTATATATCAGTTAGGTCCATTTTCTCCAGAGTGTTGCTAAATGCTACAACATCTTTGGTGATATTTTGTTTGGAAGATGTGTCCATTGTTGAGAGTGGGGTATCAAAATCCCCTAGTATTAGTGTGTTGCTATCTGTATCCTTCTTGAAGTCCTCCAAGATTTTTCTTATATATTTTGAAGCTCCTAAGTTGGTGCATATATGTTTATCAGAGTTATTTCTTCTTGATGGATTGTTCCCTTAAGCATTATGAAATGTCCTTTATCTCTTTTTATGGCCTTTATTGTAAAATCTATTTTGTCTGAAATACGTATTGCTACTCCAGCTTTTTTTTCATGTCCATTTGCTTGATCTATATTTTTCCATCCCTTCACTCTCATTCTATGTCGATCTTTTGTACTGAGGTGGGTTTCTTGAAGACAGCATATATGTGGGTCATGTTTTCTTATCCATTTGGCTATCCTCTGTCTTTTGATTGGTGAATTTAATCCATTTACATTTAAGGTTATTATTGATTGATACTTATTCATTGCCATTTTCTCCCTTTGTGTCTGTATTCCTCTTTGGCTCTCTCTGTTTCTTCATTT